>OMKK01089579.1:0-20645 GCA_900302305.1 Polymixia japonica
ACTTTCTTGGTTGTGCCCTGCGTGGCCTATGTTAGTTATCTTTCTGTTGGTTCTGTGTGTCTTGTTTGGTGTTCCTGGGCTGTCTTGTCTGTGTCTAGGTTTTGTAGTCCTGTGTGTCTGGGTATTGTAGTTCTGTCTTGTTTCCCTGTCCAGTCCTCAGTACTCCCAGGTGTGTCTTGTTGTAATCACCTCCCCAGTGTATTTAGTCTTGTCCTCCCCAGTCTGTCTTGTCGGGTCATTGTTTCAGGTATGTGGGTGATGTCTTTTGTGATGTTGGTTGTTCTAGTGTTCTTGTTCGGTTGGTTAATCCCTTGTTTAGTATTTAGTCTGGGTCAGTGTTTAGTGTGCCTTTGATTCTGTTGTATGTTGGTTTATTTCCCTGTTTGCTCTTGTTCTGTGTTCTTGTGTTAAGTGTGCATTGTTTCAGTTGTAGTGTTCTTGTTAGTTTAATTCCTTGTTGATTGTTAGCCTTGTTCTGTGTCCTGTGTTTTCTATGTTGTGTTTAGTGTGCTCTGTTCAGTGTTTTATTCTTGCTCTGTGGTCATGGTAGTGTTGGTGTCTTATGTTCAGTTTGGTCTTGTTCTAATTCTTGTTTCTTGTAATTGTTTCAGCTGTTTCAGTTTGTTCCTGTGTTTCGAGTTCCCTGTGTATACTTCAGAATAAATTGGCTGTTCAGCCTACTGATCCCCGTAATCCCGTCTCCGTCTGCATTTGGGTCCTACTCCCTCTACCCCTTACCCTAAACCGTAACAATGAGGTTGTAGATAATAACCAGTTGAGGCAGGATCTCCATGTGAAGATGAGCAGGTTGGATACTTCATAAGTCACAACAGTATGCATTGTCAAAAACATTCTGTGACTATATGCAAAATAATCGATTTCTTATTTCAAAATAAAGGTCATTAAATTAATTAAGGTATCTACTCTGCTTCCAACCTGCCTAAATGCTATTTAACCAAGTACTGAAGGTAAACAACAGTTTACTCATGAAATATTAACATAAATATAAGATAGTGTAGCCTTAAAAGGAGGGGGGGATTATTTTGAGCTTTCAGTCATCTCGATTATGTATGGGCTACATAACAGAAAATGTATGGGCATAAGTATAATGAACCCACAACACAGCAATCATCTGTATTCAAGACATCTGCATGCTTCAAGACACTATCCCACTAAGCATTAAGGCACTTTCAACTTCATGAGTGATAGGTTGGTAACTAATTTGAATGTGATCAGTGGCATTTGGTATCTGTTCAATTATCAGGAGGAGTGACATGTGGCCATATGGCATCAGCAAATAAGACCTGCTAGCATTGCTTGATTAGAAATTGGGATGTTTTACTAAAAACTCAACAAGCCACCTCATTACTTACTGAAATTCACTGGCTGCAGCAAGTAGCTTCCAGGGTAGCTGACACTGGAATGTTGGCTACTCTGTCTATAATATGACAAATCAAATGAAGATGATCAATCTAATCTTACACATGATCTTTAAGATAATTTTGGATTGTCCTTTACCCCCTCCTCTCACATTGAGGGTAACAGCGTTGTGATCGAGCTGATGGCAACTAACAACGTAAAGTCAGTTTTACTACAAGCTTACAGAAATAGGCCTATACTGTAAATACAAACAGTCATGGTTAATGGTTAAAATGTGGTCTAATGATGACTAGGTGTTGGGATGTATCGACACACTTCTTCATTGTTGATATTGTATCTGAGTAGACAACTTGGAGTAGTTTGCTGCTGAGTTGGGCTAATTTTTTTTAAATCAAAATGTCTGTCCTTGATACCAACACAGAATGAGACAGTATAACAGATTAATGCCATTTCGGATTATTGTTGCAGAGAGCAACCTAGTCTCACATCAAAATGTGCCCCTGTGTGCCCCCCCACACACAGGAGGTGACACCAAGGGGGTCTTGTGAGAACTTTACTACAGCTGTTTATGTCACGGTTGATGTAAGGGGAAGGGGTAGAGGGGGTTGGACCCAAATGCAGACGACAGGACCGGACTGGGTTTACAATGCAAGAATGTTTATTTATAACAGAAGCCGCACAGGGCCAAAGCTCTCCAACACTGGAGACACGACAAGGATACCGGAACTCCGAAACCCTGAGACTCCACACTGAGCCTCAGGCGTTTCTGGGACACACCGAACAATCTGAAACAATGACCCGACAAGACAGACTGGGGAGCACAAGACTAAATACACTGGGAGGTGATTACAATGAGACACACCTGGGAGGACTCAGGACTAGACAGGCAAACAAGACAGAACTACAACACCCAGACACACAGGACTACAAAACCAAGACACAGACAAGACCAGCCAAGCAACACAAGAACACCAACAGAAGGCCACGCAGGGCAAACCCAAGAAAATAATAAACAATAACCACAAAACAAGAGGACCCCAGCCGCTACGGCTGGGTCCTGACAGTTTACCTGCAAAGGGCTTCAGGCAGTGAGCTTAACTTAACTGTAATGACGCATCAATGATTTAACAAATATCAAATACATAATAATGAACAAACATCAAATATGAGAAAGAAAAGTAATACTAGAGACAAATACAAAATTAATAAATGATAAATCTTAATGCTTCATGCTAGTTTAATTTCAGACCCCTGTTCCCATTGATCCTGCCGATGCTGCACATGGTTCTCAAGGGCAATCACACAGTGCTTTTAGTAGCCCCCAGTTGGCTGGGGAGGGTATGGTTTCCCCCGATTCTCCAGCTTCTCTACAGGAAGCCTTGGAGCTTCCCTAGGAGACTTGATCTCCTCTCACAGCTGGGGGGCCATATCTGAGTGGTGTGTAGTGGAACCTCCGCTTTCCCCTCCTGAAGTCTACCACCATCTCCTTCATCTTAGAGACATTCAGGTCCAAGTTGTTATCCTTACACCATGATGACAGCACGTCCACCTCGTCCAGATAGACCGTCTCCTTGTTGTTGGAGATCAAGCCTACCACCACCGTGTCATCCGCAAATTTCACAACGGTGTTGGAGCTTTGTGTGGCTATGCAATCATAGGTGTAAAGGGAGTAGAGCAGAGGACTCGGGATGCAGCCTTGGCGGGGAGCCGGTGTTGAGGGTTCGGGTGCTGGAGGTGCAGGTTCCAACATTCACCACCTGTGGTCTGTCAGTGAGGAATATCTGGACCCAGGAGCAGAGTGAGGAGCTCAACCCGAGGTCCCTGAGCTTGGTGACCAGTCTGAGGGGAGCTATAGTACTAAGCGCTGAACTGTAATCAATGAACAGCAGGTGCACGTACTTCCCCTTTCTGATGTCCAGGTGGAGGACGTCAGAGATGGCGTCATCAGTACCCCTGTTGGGGCAATAGGCATCTAATGAGCCAGGCAGAGATGAGCAGATTACGTCTTTGTGAGTGCTACAGGGTGGTAGTTATTTAAGCAGGCTGGGTTGGTCTTCTTGGGTGCAGGGATAATGGTGGATGTTTTGAAGCATGTAGGGATGACAGAATGGGCCAGGGACAGGTTGAAAATAGAGGTCAACAGCAGGGCTAGCTGGTCAGCACATGATTTAAGCACCCGCCCAGTTATGCCATCTGGGCCGGCTGCCTTCCTGCTGTCCACTCAGAGTCTCAGAGCACGACATGAGGAGAGCTCTGAGACAGAGAGTGGGCGGTCCTCCCCAGTCAGGTGGCCTGCTTCAGTTATGCTAGCGCTACCCGCGGTTAAATCAGTGTCGGTGCTCACGCTGCAAGCCTTGAAGCGTGCATAGAAGGTGTTTAAATCTTCTTTAAACCAGCCGAGGTGTGCGTTTGTCCTCTATAGTCCATGATCATCTGAAGTCCTTGCCACATTTGTCTGCTGTCGCAGTCACGCAGTTGAGCCTCCACTTTGTCCCTGGTCCGCTTCTTAGCCGCTTTCACTGCTTGTCTGAGCTTATAGGATGCCACAGTGACATGTCTCCAGAGCAGAGCCCTTTGTTGTAGGCAGCAGTATGTGCTTTCAGAGCCCCGCAGATCGTTTTATCAACCCATGGTTTCTGGTTAGGGAAGACCTTAACAGTCACCACGGGAATGATATTGTCAGTAAGCACATCACCACTTCTGTAAACATGTTGATGTCATCAGAGCTCACCCGGAACATGTTCCAATCTACGTCCCTCAGCACGTCCTGTAGTGTGGCCTCTGATTGGGCAGTCCAGCGTCTGACCTCCCTCGATACCGGGGCTTCCTGCCTTAGCCTTTGTTTATACTCCAGAATGAGGAACATGGCGGTGTGGCCAGCCTTACCAAAAGCCAGGAGAGAGTTGGCTTTCTAACCGTTCTTGAACGGAGTGTAATAGTGATCCAGTGTGTTTCTACCCCTGGTTGGATGTTACGGTTGGTACTAGATTGGGACCCAAAAGCATGACAGGGAGACACGTAGACTCAATTAAACAATAAACCAAATTTAATAACAAAAAGGGGCTAGGCAAAAGAGAGGTAGTCGAACAGTCCATAGGTGGGGCCAGAGGTAAGGAGAATAGTCGGGGCACGAGTGAGTGATCAAGGGTGAGGCAGAAGCGTAGTCGATGGGCAGGCGAGGGTCAAGGCAACAAGCAAGCGGGGATAACCAGAGGCAGGCGAGGGTCGAAGTCGGGTGCAGGCAGAGTCGTCATAAGGCAGGCAGGAGTCAGAGAACCAAGACTAGAGGACACAAGGAAAAGGGGGTTAGTATAGCAAACACTCGAAAAACTCAGAATCCAAATCTAGAGAGGCCGAGAAGCGAACTGACTGCGAAAGTACAAGTTACGATCTGGCGGTGAGTGACTGAAAACCCAGGGTAGATATACAGCATAGTTAATGAGGAAATGGGCCGCAGGTGGGAAGTCGAGGGCTGGCCACAAAACCTGTACTGGAATCTCACAAACAACATGGAAACACACAGACAGAGAAACCATACAACTGTACATCCAATAACCATGTCACCGCTGTCGAGGTGGAGGGCCTGACAGTTTGATATAACCTGTAAAAGTTCGACATAACCCGTTTGAGATTTGCCTTATTAAAGTCACCAGCCACGATGGGGTCTGGGTGTTTGGCATAGTGTTTTTTGATGGTATATATACACATTTAACTAGTTCACTAGTAACACACACTTCTCTTCACTAGTTTACTAGTAAAGCCAAAGTGTTTACTAGTTAACTAGTGAAGTTGGTGCATCCACTAGTAAACTAGTTGGACTAATGCTAATTAGGAGGCAGTAAAGAAGTGTGTAAAAATTCCAAGATAATTCCTTGTCCTGCCTGCTTCATTTGCGTGTAATAAACTAGTTCATGTTCAGTTGAGTATTGGTAACTTGTTCACTAGCGCCTGCACAACACACATCAACTAGTGATATTAAAGAGTTCACTAGTTCAGGCAACGTTCTAAATATGTATGTGTTTTAACCAACATGTTTTGTATTTTTGACACTACACATGTGCCTTGTTGAGCACTAGTTGCAAACTGTGCTTAGTTATACAATTATTAAACATGTTCAGAAGCCCACTTTTGATATCAACATGTTTATGCCCACTAGTTGCCATTTACTGTGGACTAGTTGGACAAAAATGCTCACTAGTTAACAGATATGCTCAACTAGTAAACTAGTTAAAATGAGAATTATTATGTAAGTCTACTTTACAGGTACTGTAATTTTAAACTAGTTTACTAGAGCTTTCTCTTTACTTGTATCTCCTTTGCTCTTACATGCAAGGACAACATCTGCAATATAATCAAGAAAGCCCATCAAAGGATTTTATTTGTCTAACTAGAGAAATTTGTAAATAACTACCATCTAGTTGGAAACAAAGCTTCATCACCTTCTATAGCTGCAATGCTGAGGAGCAGCTGACGAAGCAGACTGGAGGGAGTGACTCGAAGGGTTCAATAGATCATCCAGGACCACTACAACTAACACTTTCACTGTTTGTGTGGCTCCCCTCATGTGAAAGAGAGCAATTGAAACGGGATTTCCTTTTCATCACTTAGAGATGCTTTTTGAATTTGTTAATCGTCAACTACACTTGTTGTGTAGAATTATTTTTGCTCAGTCAAATTATTCGCTCGTCTAGGCCATATATGTGCAAATCAAGTTTTTATTATGTTGAGAGTTGGTACTAGAAACTGTGGTTAAGTGGGTAAGTCATTGGAGTGACAAATGATCGAGTGGGCACCTTCCTTCGCTGATGTTTTGTTGAATTCGGCCCACAGCACCTCAAGAAGGTTCAACAGTGGATTCCAGCATCCTGGAACCACCCTCCTCCTTACCCTCTCACAACAGACGCTGCTGCTGCCCGACTATCTCTTTCTAGGAACACATCTGCACTGCCAAACATAAAAAATACTAGTTTCATCTCTACTTGCTAATCCTCCTACCTTCACCTTAATGAGTTTAAATGCATTTCTGCACTAAACTTGCCAAAGCAGAAAGCCGAAACCCACGCTGGTTCACCATCCAGATATCCACATTTTATCTGCATTCAGCTTAGTCCGTTTTTGGCAGCTTCCTTTGAATGCCAAGGCCCGCTCAGCTGTCCAGCCAATTTCATTGTATGAAACTATGCTACACTGGGTATTAGTCAAATTGCCTAACTGTACCAAATACCATGCCCATATGTACCACACGTGCTACCAAACTTAGGCTGACACAGGCCTACCCAATGATACCATTGCCTTCGTATCGAGAGAGTGCTTTGTGTATTTTGACTTGGCTGTGGTCATAGTAGACCTGGGCTGAATAAAATTTGAAGAAAGAATTATCCATCTGGAAATAACTTATGAAAATAAAAAAAAACATCTTCCTCAAAATATTTTGTTTTAATATATTTTCCCTTACATTGGAGGAAAAAAATTGAAAGATTTGGAAGTAAAGAAGTAAAACATTGTATGCCGACTTCAATTACATTTTAGACAATGTTAAAACCCTTTTCTCCAATGCATTTTCATATCAAATGAAATACTTCTCTTGTCACGAGATGTATTCAAATACATTAACTATACATTTGAAATTGAAATATATTTCGTCCAGGATTGCAAGTAAAACTACAGTATATGTTGGCCCTAAATCATTTTGAGGACAGAGAGGATAGGACAAGAGGGTACAGGCTATGCTAACCGTTCCTGTGCGGATGTGAAGCGCTCTCCATGGTGCTGAAACAGTTCACACAGACCAGGACATTTGGTTATACGAATTCCTAATGTCTGGATAAGACTACAATTAAACTTAATCGAGAGAGGCAAGTTAATCTTTTAACTAGATTAAATGGCCAGACTTTGTAAGCAAATGGCGGGGAAAGCCAGTGCCCTGTCAAAATCTAAGTGATTAGTTTGTTCAATGGAGTATGGAATGCACTCAAGCTTTCGCACAATTATAAACAAAATGTGTAATATCTGTGGGGTGCTCCTAGTGTCGCTGTTCACCATAGTAGACTGAGATGGATAGCCTCCACCTCTGTTTTTATCTCTCCACCCACAAGTGTAGCCTATCATTCAAACCTCGATCGGGACGTGTAAACCCCTAAATGCAATATAGTTTTTTGTGCATGCGGTTAAAATACAATGTCCAGTTACTTCTAAAATGTTTTACATTTTCCGTTTCATTTTTCATTTTAGTTGTTTTATGCCTAAAGAAAGATTTTCGAAAATGGGACACAAAGGATCCGCGGTTGCACGCCTTGTCTTCAGTTTTGCTCTAATTCTTCCGACATTGAATACCGCTTACGGGGACGTCAGCTATTCGTTTCCCGAGGAGATGAAACAAGGAACTGTTATTGGAAACATTGCCAAGGATATTGGCCTGGATGTAAGCAGATTGTCTGGTCGAAAGGCTCGTATTGATATTGAAGATGACAGCAAACGGTATTGTGACATAAACCTGAGTAAGGGGGATTTGGTTGTGGCTGACAGGATTGATAGAGAAGCGCTTTGTGGCAAGAAGGCCTCCTGCGTTTTGAAATTGGAGCTTGTATTGGAGAACCCATTGGAGTTACATCGCATTAGTCTTCATATACAAGATATCAATGATAACTCCCCGCTATTTAAAAAGGACGTAATTAAAATGGAAATTCGGGAATCGACAGACAAAGGAGCTCGCTTTTCTTTAGATGAAGCACATGATGCGGATATTGGAGAAAACACTGTTAAGGGCTATACTCTACAAAGGAATGATCATTTTATTTTGAATTTTGATGCAAAACCAGGAGGGCGGAGGTACTGTGAATTGGTGTTAGAAAAAGAATTAGATCGTGAAAATCAGCAGGAAATAAATTTGGTTCTCACAGCTCTGGATGGTGGTTCTCCTCGGAGATCAGGTACTGTAGTCATACACGTCACTGTTCTGGATGCTAATGATAACGCCCCGGTGTTTAGCCAGACCCTCTATAAAGCCAGTCTGCCTGAAAACTCTCCTCTAGATACTGTAGTGATTACAGTGAGTGCTACGGATGCCGATGAAGGAGTTAATGGTGACGTGATGTATGAACTTGACCATGTGTCAGAAAATAGTAATGTATTTTCCCTTGACCAACAAACCGGTGAAGTAAGAGTTAATGGGCTAATAAATTATGAGGTAGAGTCCTCATATGAAATTCGAATCAGCGCAAAAGATGGTCTTGGATTGGCATCATACTCCACGTTGATGATTGATATAACTGATGTCAATGATAACCCCCCTGTGATTTATTTGAAATCTGTGACTAACTCAATACCAGAGAATGTTCCCCGTGGTACAGAGGTCGCCATTATTAATGTGCAGGATAGAGATTCCGAGAATAATGGACGTGCCCGCTGCTCCATTCAGCAAAACGTCCCCTTCAAATTGGTTCCATCAATTAAAAACTATTATTCTCTCGTGACCACGAGCGAGCTGGACCGTGAACAAGTTTCTGATTACAACATAACCATCACTGCCACCGACGAGGGCTCTCCGCCTCTGTCCTCCTCTAAAAGTGTTCAGTTGTCTGTAGCTGACGTCAACGACAACCCACCTGTGTTTGAGGAACAGTTCTACAGCGCCTACGTCACTGAAAATAACAAACCTGGCTCCACTTTATGTTCTGTAACTGCTCGAGATCCAGACTGGAGACAAAACGGCACAGTGAATTACTATCTTTTACCTGGCGACGTGAACGGTGCCCTCGTATCCTCCTATATATCTGTTAACGGAGACACGGGGGTGATCCACGCTGTGAGATCGTTTGATTATGAACAGTTCAGGAGCTTTACAGTCCACGTGATGGCCAGAGACAACGGTTCTCCTCCTCTCAGTAGTAACGTGACCGTCAGTGTCTTTATAACGGATATAAATGACAACTCTCCTCAAATACTTTACCCTGCCCCAGAAGGCAACTCCTTCATGACTGAGCTCATACCCAGAGCAGCGCACGGCGGCTCTATTGTATCCAAGGTTATAGCGGTGGACGCGGACTCGGGACAGAACGCCTGGCTGTCCTATCATATTGTTAAATCCACTGATCCGGGACTTTTCACTATTGGTCTCCACAGCGGAGAAATCAGGGCACAGCGAGACATTTCTGAATCTGACAGCATGAAACAGAATCTTATTGTGTCTGTCAAAGATAACGGACAAACCTCTCTCTCAACCACCTGTGTCATGTATTTACTTATTTCTGATAACTTGGCTGAAGTACCAGAACTGAAGGATATGTCTCATGATGAGACCAATTCTAAACTGACCTCTTATCTGATCATTGCGTTGGTGTCCGTCTCCACCTTTTTCCTGACCTTTATTATTGTCATCCTGGGTGTGAGGTTTTGCCGCAGGAGAAAGCCCAGACTGTTGTTTGACGGAGCAGTCGCTATACCCAGCGCGTATCTCCCTCCCAATTACGCAGAGGTTGACGCCACCGGGACCTTGCGAAGCAACTACAATTATGACGCTTATTTGACTACGGGTTCTAGAACCAGTGACTTCAAGTTCGTCAGATCTTACAATGACAACACGCTGCCTGCTGACCAGACTCTGAGAAAAACTCCAACTGATTTTGCAGATGTATTTGGAGAGTCTGAGGGGTCGCCAGAGGTAGGAATATGTTATATGTAAACAAATCATATACGTAAATACGGGTTTATTCTATTCATAGTTTTATATTTTTGTAAAATTATGAATCCTGCCTTGCTGCAGTTAGGCCTATTTATTAATGTTTACAAAACGGAAATGTCTTTGTATTTATGTAAATTATTTTTTAGCAGTAGCCGTAGTAGTAGTATCAATCTGCCTTTCAGAAATTACATCATATTGTGAATGTTGGGGACATATGAACTGTGATTTAAAAAGATTACTTTTGACAATAACTCATGAAACTGGGGCCTCGTGGAACATGGCAGACCAAAAGCCAGTTTAACACACTCAAACGCGGATGAGCTGACTGGACACTATATAATAGCAAACACAACACCCGGTTACCCGGTCGAAAAACATGTTTTAGAAGAAAGAAAGTGTACATCATAATCGGTAAACGCTGATTGGACAGGCAGCTACAAAGTTTTATATGGTATCCTTATCAGTGGTGCTGAGCGGTATCAACATGTCGTGCTTCCACGTTATTGAAAACCTATGGTGTAATCTCCTTGAAAACCAAGTTTGAACAAATTTTGCAGGGATACATTTTTTGTCTAAATCTGTGGTGTTAATACATTTGGTGTTTATAAGGTATGAAACGCATCTTTTGAAATTACAATATTTAGTCTGCATTTAAGACTTTCTCTTTAACTTTCCGAACAGTTTACATTTACGAGTTAATATTACGTTGTACAATACAGGGTATTTCCGGCTACTTAATATTCCATTTCTGAGTATGTGTAAAGACGAAAATAGACTCATCGTGTCGCTGTTGACCATCATAGGAAGAGCACACATCTCCACCCACCACTACTGCCTTGCTATTTGAACGTAAGCGACTCTGTTTCCACTGGAATCGTTTAGACGTAGTGTAAATCAACGGATAGTCTCTGTTTCTGTCTGTTGTGTAATTTAGGATAACTGGCGCTGTATTTGGGGTTATATTGTAATTGTTTTGGGGCAATAATCAATTTTTCAAGATGCGAAGTATTCGTCTCATGATGGGAGACAAAGGATTCTCGGCGCAAGGCCTGATTTGCTGCTTTACGTTATTCATTCAAACGCTGCACCTTGTTCACGGAGACCTGAGCTATTCTATACCGGAGGAGATGAAACGCGGTATGGTTATTGGAAATATAGCCAAGGATCTCGGACTTGATGTGAGCAGACTATCTGCTCGAATGGCCCGAGTTGATTCTGAGGGGAATCGTAAAAGTTATTGTGACATTAATCTAAGTACCGGGGATTTGACTGCATCGGAGATAATTGACAGAGATAGCCTTTGTGGCAAGAAAGCGTCTTGTGTATTAAAATTGGATCTTGTGTTGGAAAATCCTTTGGAAGTTCAACGTGTGAATGTTCATATTCAAGATGTAAATGACAACTCACCGCAATTCAAAGATGATTCGATTATAATGGAAATAAGCGAGTCGGCAGAAAAGGGGACCCGTTTTTCAATCGAGGAGGCCCACGATGCAGATATAGGTCAAAACTCTGTTCAAAGGTATAACCTGCAAAATAATGAACATTTTATTTTAGTTGTTGACAATAACAAAGTTGAACTGGTACTGGAGAACAAACTCGATCGAGAGAACAAGCAAGACATTATTCTACTTCTCACAGCTTTTGATGGTGGAAAACCACAGAGATCAGGTACTGTGGTTATACATGTTACTGTACTGGATGCTAATGATAACGCACCAGTGTTTAGTCAGAACGTCTATAAAGCCAGTCTGCCTGAAAACTCTCCTCTAGATACTGTAGTGGTTACAGTGAGTGCTAGTGATTCAGATGAAGGGATAAATGGGGAAGTAAGTTATGATTTTGGCCATGTTTCAGATGAAGATGGAAAAATGTTTTCAATGGATCCTACAAAGGGGGAAATTCGACTAATTGGTGTAACTGATTTTGAAGAAGTAGCTTCTTATGAATTACGAGTGAAAGCGAAAGATGGATTCGGGCTAACGTCGTACGCCAAAGTTATCATAGATGTTACTGATGTTAATGACAACGCTCCGATAATATTTTTGAAATCTATGATTAACGCCATACCAGAGAATGTGCCACCTGGTACAGAGGTTGGCATAATTAATGTGCAGGATAGAGACTCTGAGAAAAACGGCCAAGTCCACTGTTCTATTCAGCAAAACTACCCCTTTAAGTTAGTTTCTTCCATCAAAAACTACTATTCTCTAATGACAACGGGAGAACTAGACCGTGAACTATTGTCCTATTACAACATTACAATCACTGCCACCGACGAGGGCTCTCCGCCTCTATCCTCCTCCAAAAGTGTTCAGTTATCTGTAGCTGACGTCAACGACAACCCACCTGTGTTTGAGGAACAGTACTACACCGCTTACGTCACTGAAAATAACAAACCTGGTTCCACTTTATGTTCTGTTACTGCTCGAGACCCAGACTGGAGACAAAACGGCACAGTGATTTATTCTCTTTTACCTGGGGAGGTAAACGGTTCCCCGGTATCCTCCTATCTATCTGTTAACGGAGATACCGGGGTGATCCACACTGTGAGGTCGTTTGATTATGAACAGTTCAGGAGCTGTAAAGTCCACGTGATGGCCAGAGACAACGGTTCTCCTCCTCTCAGTAGTAACGTGACCGTCAGTGTATTCATAATGGATATAAATGACAACTCTCCTCATATACTATATCCCGCTTCAGAGGGCAACTCCTTCATGACCGAGCTGGTCCCCAAGGCTGCACATGAAGGGTCTCTTTTGTCCAAGGTGATAGCGGTGGACGCAGATTCTGGACAGAACGCCTGGCTGTCCTATCATATAGTCAAATCTACTGATCCGGGACTTTTCACTATTGGTCTCCACAGCGGAGAGATCAGGACAAAACGAGACATTTCTGTATCTGACAGCATGAAACAGAACCTTATTGTGGCAGTGAAAGATAACGGACAACCCTCTCTCTCTGTCACCTGTACCATGTATTTACTTATTTCTGATAACTTGGCTGAAGTACCAGAACTGAAAGATATATCTTTTGATGAGAGCAATTCCAAACTGACCTCTTATCTCATAATCGCGCTGGTATCCGTCTCCACATTTTTCCTGACTTTCATTATCGTCATTCTGGGCGTCAGATTTTGTCGTCGGAGAAAGCCAAGACTGTTGTTTGACGGAGCAGTAGCCATTCCCAGCGCCTATCTCCCCCCTAATTACGCAGATGTTGACGGCACAGGAACTTTACGCAGCGCTTACAATTATGACGCCTATTTGACAACTGGATCAAGAACCAGCGACTTCAAGTTCGTCAGATCTTACAATGACTACACGCTGCCTGCCGATCAGTCTCTGAGAAAAAGTCCAACTGATTTTGCCAAGGCATTTGAAGATTCTGAGGATTCCTCTGAGGTAGGACTTATTCATTTTGAGAATTAATCATACTTGGTCATTTCACTTATTACAATTATTTGATTCTTGCCTTGCGTTAGCCATTGGCTGAGGTTTAGAAAATGCAGATACGTCATCCAAAATCTATGTATGCGTCTTTTTTTGTTCGTATGTTTTGAAAGGTTGTGTTTCAAGAAACGATCGGTCTTTCCTCTGACCGAAGAAATTCTGCTCTTTTGGTGTTGAGCTGTTCTCTCTCTCTCTCTCTCTCTCTCTCTCTCTCTCTCTCTCTCTCTTTCTCTCTCTCTCTCTATCTATCTGTGGTTCTGAATCAACCCTACACATTTTAATTGTTTCACTTTTCACTTTTTAAATATTGATCTATGGTGTCTGAATTGGTATAGTGGTCAAGTGGTATTTGAATGTATATTATTATTAGTGATAGTAATATCAGTAGTAGTAATCATGCTTTCAAATAACGTGAATGCTGGGAAAGATAGCGTTTTTTGTGTAGCCTCCCACTTGGAAGAGACCAATTGAAACAGGAACTGCTCATTTCCATGACAACACTTAGGGGTGGTGTGCATTTGGAATTCTTGAATCACTGACAGCAATGTCTGTGTATCTGTTCTGTAACATTCAGTTTATGCCTTCATCTCTGTCATATGTCAGATTATTGACATTTTACTATGTCGAGAGTCTATACTGTGTTTTGAGTGTGAACAGCTAAATTCCTTGCCATCTTGATTGACATGACAGTACATCTTGAGATCTTGAAATTTTACTTTGATTTTGTCTTTGTTTACCATGAATCTGGTTTTCCTGCCACAAACTAATTTTCACCATACCTGGGCCATGATATGTGTATAGTAATATAATGGAAGACCCAAATGTAGTGGTCACAGCAGCGTTGGGATGAATACAGTTTTAAGTACATTTGAAAAGGATATGCTTTTTTCATCTTTGTAAAGTAATGCTTTACATGGATGAGTAAGTGATTGGTAAGACCTCATTAGAATCATGACCTCTTTAGAATAGGTGCTACAAATGTAGTTGGTAAAATATCAAATATGAACAAATGTCTAACAAAACTATAGCAAGCCATTAGTATTTTACATGCCTTTGTGAAGACCAGTAAGCCATTGTAATCCATTGGTAATGCAGGAAGAGCCGTCAACAGCTAATATGTTAAATTACTAAATAGAATCATGCATTTGGGTACAAATGCATTTGTAAATGGCCTCGTAAACATGCTTACAGTTTAGTGCATGTTTTGTTAATATGTTCATAGTTTACTAACCAAAGATGAAGTTCTGGCAAAGGGAGAACTTCCTCATGAACACAAAATAATGCAACATTTACAAATTCATTAGTAAATACATTAGTTAGCATTAATAAATCTCTTTATGCTAAATGTATTTAAAAGCATTTGTTAAAGGAACCTTATTATAAACTGTTACCAGTAAAGCCAGAAAATTCAAATATTGAGTGAAACATTGATTAATAATCCAAGATTGATTATGTTTTGATTTTTAGTAAAATATCCGCAGAAAATGTTGGGTAAAATATTTTCAGAAAAAACTTTAGAATCATGAGTTTGGAGATAAAACATTTATCTTGTCACAAAATATATTAGACTACATGAACTTGGAAAGAGATATATTTTTTAGACCGAATATTTAATTTCAACTGACGTGTTAGATCTTGTGAGGACTGATAGAATAGAGAAATAAGAAATGCGTGCAATTCAGGCGCTTTCCATGGTGCTGAAACTTATTTCACACTTTACCCCGCGTATGATTGATCATAGTCATTATAGTGTATACATTCTAGACTTTAACCCTGCAGGTATGCTACCAATATGTGTAATATCTGAGATATGCTCATAGTGTCGCTGTTCACCATCGTAGACCGAGACAAATAGCATCCAGTTCTCCGTTTTTATCTCTCCACCCACACTGTGTATCATACTATTCTCGATTAGGACGGTGAAAAAACGCCTCAAATCAGTTTTTCTTTTGTATGCAGTAATTCTATTATTTAGTTGTTTCTGAAACACACTTTCACCACATATTTTTTTGAATATTTCGTACCCTGAGGAGAGATAGGCTTTCTTGTTTCAAAGATGGAATACAAAGGACTCCCGGTTGCAGCCCTTGTCTTCAGTTTTGCTTTAATTCTTCCGACATTGCATTCCGCTTACGGGGACGTCAGCTATTCTATTTCGGAAGAGATTAAACGAGGAACTGTTATTGGAAATATCGCCAAGGATCTTGGGCTGGATGTAAGCAGATTGTCTGTTAGAAAGGCTCGTATTGATATTGAAGGGAACAGCAAACGGTATTGTGACATAAACCTGAGTAAGGGGGATTTGGTTGTGGCTGACAGGATTGATAGAGAAGCGCTTTGTGGCAAGAAGGCCTCCTGCGTTTTGAAATTGGAGCTTGTATTGGAGAACCCATTGGAGTTACATCGCATTAGTCTTCATATACAAGATCTGAATGATAACACCCCGCTATTTACAAATGACGTTATTAAAATGGAAATCCGGGAATCGACAGACAGAGAAGCTCGCTTTTCTTTAGATGAAGCACATGATGCGGATATTGGAGAGAATGATATTAAGACTTATACTCTACAAAGAAACGAACATTTCATTTTGAATGTTGATACAAAACCGGGAGGACGAAAGTACTGTGAATTGGTGTTAGAAAAAGAATTAGATCGTGAAAATCAAAAGGAAATTAACTTGGTTCTCACGGCTTTGGATGGTGGCTCTCCTCAGAGATCAGGTACTGTAGTCATACACGTCACTGTACTGGATGCTAATGATAACGCCCCGGTGTTTAGCCAGACCCTCTATAAAGCCAGTCTGCCTGAAAACTCTCCTCTAGATACTGTAGTGATTACAGTGAGTGCTACTGATGCTGATGAAGGAGTTAAGGGTGAAGTAACATATGGACTTGATCATGTGTCTGAAAATAGCAATGCATTTTCCCTTGATCAGAGAACTGGTGAAGTGAGAGTTATTGGGCCAATAGATTATGAGGAAGAGTCGTCATATGAAATTCGCATAAGCGCAAAAGATGGTCTTGGATTGGCATCATATTCCACGTTGATGATTGATATAACTGACGTCAATGACAACCCCCCTGCAATTTATTTGAAATCTCTGAATAACCCGATAGCAGAGAACGTGTCACCGGGTACAGAGGTAGGAATCATTAACGTGCAGGATAGAGACTCTGGGAATAACCGACGGGTACACTGCTCAATTCTGGAAAACGTTCCTTTTAAGTTAGTGCCGTCCATCAAAAACTATTATTCTCTGGTGACCACGCGTCAACTGGACCGTGAAATATTGTCTGATTATAACATTACAATCATTGCCACCGACGAGGGCTCTCCGCCTCTGTCCTCCTCTAAAAGTGTTCAGTTATTTGTAGCAGACGTCAACGACAACCCACCTGTATTTGAGGAACAATCCTACAGCGTCTACGTCACTGAAAATAACAAACCTGGTTCCACTTTATGTTCTGTTACTGCTCGAGACCCAGACTGGAGACAAAACGGTACTGTGATTTATTCTATTTTACCTGGAAGGGTGAACGGTTCCCCAGTGTCCTCATATCTTTCTGTTAACGGAGACACAGGAGTGATCCACGCTGTGAGGTCGTTTGATTATGAACAATTCCTGAGCTTTAAAGTCCACGTGATGGCCAGAGACAATGGTTCTCCACCACTCAGCAGCAACGTGACCATCAGTGTCTTCATAACGGATGTAAACGACAACTCTCCTCAGATACTGTACCCCGCTCCGGAGGACAACTCATTCATGACCGAGCTGGTCCCCAAAGCTGCACATGGGGGCTCTTTGGTGTCCAAGGTGATAGCTGTGGACGCAGACTCAGGGCAGAATGCCTGGCTGTCCTATCATATAATCAAGTCCACTGATCCGGGACTTTTCGCAATTGGTCTCCACAGTGGAGAGATCAGGACACAGAGAGATATTTCTGAATCTGACAACATGAAACAGAATCTTATTGTGGCAGTGAAAGATAACGGACAACCCTCTCTCTCTGTCACGTGCACCATGTATTTACTTATTTCTGATAACTTGGCTGAAGTACCAGAACTGAAAGATATGTCTCATGATGAGAGCAATTCCAAACTGACCTCTTATCTGATCATCGCGCTGGTATCCGTCTCCACTTTTTTCCTGACTTTCATTATCGTCATTCTGGGCGTCAGATTTTGTCGTCGGAGAAAGCCAAGACTGCTGTTTGACGGAGCAGTAGCCATCCCCAGCGCCTATCTCCCCCCTAATTACGCAGATGTTGACTGCACAGGAACTTTACGCAGCGCTTACAATTATGACGCCTATTTGACGACGGGTTCTAGAACCAGTGAGTTCAACTTTGTCAGGGCTTACAATGACAACACTCTGCCTGCTGACCGGACTCTAAGAAAAAGCCCAACTGATTTTGCAGATGTATTTGGAGTTTCTGACGGGTCGCCAGAGGTAGGACTCTTTTATATTTTAAAAGAAAACGTATTAATTATGCTTGTTCATCATTTTAGTCATTTGTGCAATTTTCTGGGAATGCAAGCAATTATTCATTGACGAGTTAATATCTGTATTCCCGACTGTAGTCGTTAAGGTTTTTAAGATATACATATAATTTCAAACTTCTACGAAAAAGAAGTGTTGCCCTTTATGTTTCTGTCTTGTTCTTCCATCCTCTGTGTCCGTGGCGCTGAAACACCACGGCACTTAGGTTGCGCAAAGCTGGTTGTATTTCTTACCTGATAGTCCAGGTTGTCTTCTTATTGTTCTTCTTTCCTTTCTTTTTTCATCTTCATCTCAAGATCTAAATGTTTCTAAATCAAACCACCCCGTGAACTCACTAGACGTTGATTGGCACATGGGTCTTGGAAACAACTCTATTTTCATTTAATCCATCGTACCTATTTATATGCTAACTCTATTGTAACGCCTTTTGATGTTGATTGCACATTACAAGGTTTAAACCACACTAGTTGTACCGTTGATCTACGAATGTGCATGACATGACATGGCAGGTCTTAAGGCTTTTTAAAACGATTAAACACTGATCGTCTTGTTGACTGGATAGGCCTATTATATACTGTATAAGCAAGCACACAATCTAGTAAACAAATATTAGTGACAGCCATGGGTAATACTCTGATTGGACAGCTACTATTTCGTTTTCAATGTAGTTGGAAACCAAATTTTAAAATATTTAGTTGGGATACATGCCATGTCACAATCTATGGTGGTAATATGTATTGTGTTTATTATAAGGGATGGAACACAACCTTTGGTGTTTTAATATTTAATTTGCATGAAAGCCCGTTTTGTTTTACGTTTAATGCAGTTCACATTGACGTCAGTCAATATTAAATTGGGCAAGCTATTAGATGTTTTCCGGCAATGCAATATTCCATCATATGTGTAAAGACGACAAATATACTCATCGTGTCGCTGTTGACCATCATAGGAAGAGCACACATCTCCACCCACCGCTACTGCCGTGATATTCGACCGTAGGCTGTTCTATTTTTCACTAGGATCACTTGGGCCTACTGTAAAGCAAGGGATAGGTTCTATCGTATACTCATTTGTGCAATTTAGAATCATTTAGGTTGTCATCTGGTTTCATTGTAATTGTTTTTGGTTAATAATACATTGTTTAAGTTGTGACGTTTTGTTTTAAGATGGGAGACAAAGGATTCTCAGCGCAAGGCCTGATCTGCTGCTTTGCTTTATTTACTCAAACGCTGCACATTGTTTATGGCGACTTGAGCTATTCTATTCCGGAGGAGATGAAAAGCGGAATGATTATTGGAAATATAGCCAAGGACCTCGGACTTCAGGTGAGCAGGCTATCTGCTCGAAAAGCCCGAGTTGATTCTGAGGGGAATCGTAAAATGTACTGTGACATTAATCTGAGTACCGGTGATTTGGTTGCATCTGAGAGAATTGACAGAGATAGCCTTTGTGGTAAGAAAGCGTCTTGCGTATTACAATTGGATATTGTGTTGGAAAATCCTTTGGAGCTTCAACGTGTAACTTTACATATTCAAGATGTAAATGACAACTCGCCGCAATTTAGAGATGTGTCTATTGAAATGGAAATAAGTGAGTCAGTAGAGAAAGGCACCCGTTTCTCAATCGAGGAGGCCCATGACGCAGATATAGGTCAAAATGCTGTTCAAACGTACAACCTGCAAAAGAACAACAATTTCATTCTAGTTGTTGACAACAGCAAAGTTGAACTTGTGCTGGAGGACAAACTCGATCGAGAGAAACAGCAAGACATTAATTTACTTCTAACAGCTTTGGACGGCGGTTCTCCTCGGAGATCAGGTACTGTAGTCATACACGTCACTGTACTGGATGCTAATGATAACGCCCCGGTGTTTAGCCAGACCCTCTATAAAGCCAGTCTACCTGAAAACTCTGCTCTAGATACTGTAGTGGTTAGTGTCAGTGCTCATGATGCAGACGACGGATTAAATGGAGAAGTAACTTATGATTTTGGCCATGTTTCGGAAGATGAAAAAATATTTACAATTGATCGTAGAAAAGGAGAAATACGACTTATTGGTGCGATTGATTATGAAGAAGCAAGTTCTTTTGAATTGCGAGTGAAAGCGAAAGATGGTTTAGGGCTAACTTCATACTCACAAGTTATTATAGATGTAACTGACGTTAATGACAACGCTCCGAAGATATTAATAAAATCTTTGAATAGCGCCATACCAGAGAATGTGCCACCAGGTACAGAGGTTGGAATCATCAACGTGCAGGATCGAGACTCTGGGAATAACGGCCAAGTCCGCTGCTCCATTCAGCAAAATGTTCCTTTTAAGTTGGTTCCATCCATCAAAAACTACTATTCTCTGATGACAACAGGGGAACTGGACCGTGAGCTAGTGTCTGATTACAACATCACAATCACTGCCACTGACGAGGGCTCTCCACCTCTATCCTCCTCTAAAAGTGTTCACTTATCTGTAGCTGACGTCAACGACAACCCACCTGTGTTTGAGGAACAGTCCTACAGCGCCTACGTCACTGAAAATAACAAACCTGGCTCTGCTTTATGTTCTGTTACTGCTCGAGACCCAGACTGGAGACAAAACGGCACTGTAGTGTATTCTCTTTTATCTGGTGA
>OMKK01089582.1:0-12145 GCA_900302305.1 Polymixia japonica
CATTGGAATAAAGTCACGATAAAAGGACCTTGTTTTTTTCTTTCCCGTCAAACGGAGGACACTGCTAAAAACGAGGATGCCACGAGGAACGAGGAGGGGATAAGAGACAATGGAGGAAATAGGACATTTAACAGCAATGGTACAACTACGACTACGACTACTACAATGACGAACAAGTTCACTGTTGACTACACAATGACTACAAAGCTGCTTCCTGTCTGTGTTGGTGACATCATCACCCCGCGTCGGAAGGGAGCGGGCGTGAGAGACTTCTGTAGCAGAATTACCTTGCTATTCCTGTGTTGCGTCGGTTGTCGTGGTGTGCGTGTATCTGCGTGTGCGTGTTTTGTTTTCGTTTGTTTGTTTGGTAACCCCCCCCCCCTCTTCCTCTCTACGGTCACGGGTGGTGAAACTGCAAGCTGTATTTGCCATTAAGTCGTGAGGTTATATAACAAAAAAAAAAACCTGCTTTGTTTTAGCAAAAAATTGTGGATGTTATAAAATTGTTTAAAAAAAAAAAACTGTGTGTGTTATGGACAAAGAAAACAAAAAAAACAACATTTAACAAAATCATTGACGACTTTAAAAGTTTACAAATCAAAAATGAAGAAGAAATCATGTCTTTTTTCTTATTTTTTTGTAATTGTAGTGCTTCCTTGATTTGATCTATGCACTGTAAGGAGGTCAAAGTCTCCACTTCCTTCCACTTCTCCTTTACTCTAATCTCTAACTCTGCCACGCTGACTACGGCTTCTGCTATTGGCTGTTTCAGGCGAGGTAGGCGGGCCTAGCGCGCGGCGCGGTGAGGGTCGGAACTCTATGCATGATGGGAAAAGGCTCCGACTTTCAGACCTGGGCCAAATTATATCTGGAAAATGGTTGTCACACTATTGAAACAAATGTTCCACCCGCAGAACCAGCAAGTCCTCATTTTCCACCTGATTGTTATTATTATTAATATGAATTAAAACATATTTCCTCATTGCCCTAGGCATCCTGAAAACTATATTTTACCTTTTTGTTCCGTCATTAACTGCCAAACTTTAAATGATGCCAAAATATCAATAAAAGACATAATTTAAATTGACTCAAACAGTGATAGGATCTTCCCTAACCAATCAGATCATGTTAGCCAACAGCCAATAAGAAGTCTTTTCTTTCGGTCTTTAAATTTCACTCAGGCTGCCCAAACTGAATCACTAACCACCATTTTCTTTTAATGGTTAGCGCTTTATGGAGTAAATCCAGGCTAATTTTACCCAGGTCCAGAGGGGTATTGTGTCCGTATGATAATGACCAACTAGACATGAGTGTCTACTAAAGCTTTATTAAAGGTTTATAATAGTTTACATGAGAAGGGTGAAAAAGATTGTACCCAATAATGCTGTCATACTAACTTCGTAAAATACTAACTTCATCATAGCCATTGTTGCTCTCAACCAATCCAGTCTGGTGTCATCTTCTACATACAGGAGAAAAGGCATCTGAAGGTATTCACTACAGCTAGTCCACTTCTATTACAACCACCAAGCGCAATGTAAACGCAAGCTAGCTACAACTATGGAACTTCGAGGTTTGCTTTGAGACGGAACACGGCGCGTTCTAGAGTCTTTCACGCACAATTCCACGCTCTAGAATGCTGGAACAGCCGGAACAGAACGAATCCATCGCTTCAAGTGGAATGTACTCATAAATCTGAATGTAATCGCACCGCCCCTCCCCCCACTTCTGGTTGTGCTGCCATTGTGGAGCCTTGTGGTGCTTTTTTAAAGTCAGACTTGCCAAGTTTGTCTGGTAACTTCTCCGCATAACCGAGTCTGGCTTGAAGTGCGGTTTCGCTAGTACACGCCCGACAACAGCCAGTAGCATAAGCCCTGTAAGGGAGAGAGCCTCCAAGCCTGCCAACAGTGGCACCCAAACCACCACTAACTAAACACTGAAGCCAGGGAACGGCCAAGGGACTGGGACAGGCTTGAAAATAACGGGGAAAAAAAAGTTTTGGATTCGAATCTGAATCTTGTCCGAGAGGTACTGTATCAGCTGAGCATCTCTACCTCACATCCATCCTTCCCGACCCTCCCCCCCTCCTGCCTTCCCTCCCAAATCCCTCTCTTTCTCTTGGACGCTCTCCCCCTCCACTTTTTGTAACCTGTCTCTTTCTTCCTGTTTTTCGTCAGACACTTGTTCTCGGTGTGGGTTTGTGTTGGAGCGGGTGGTTATGGGTAGTTCGGGGGCTCGCGCAGGATTATTTTTTTACTCGATAACCCTTTCTGCGACTGCTAGCCGCGTCGAGGGAAACGACTCGTTCTATCTGTCTCTCTCTAACTCTATCTGTTCTATATCTCCTCTATTCTCTTCCTCATGGCTAATGGTTGTTTGCGTGTCGGTTCTTTGGAGTATTGACTGTGTGTCCTTGTGTATCCGAGTGTTTCGTCCTTGTCTCGTGTTGGAGTCAGAGCTGCCACTGCTTGGGGAGTGGTGGGGGGTGTTAGCGAGTGAACGGTCGGTTAGATGGTTGGTTGGACAGTTTGTTGATTGGTTGGTTGGACAGTTGGTTGGACGATTGGTTGGACAGTTGGTTGGTTGATTGATTGCATGTTTGGATGGTTGGTTGGTTGGTTGAACATTTGATTAGTTGGTTGGTTGGTCGGTTGGGTGTTGGTTGGATGATTGGTTGGACGATTGGTTGGTTGGTTGAACATTTGGTTAGTTGGTTGGTTGGACGGTTGGTTGATTGGTCCTTCAGCTTGCTGGGAGGTGAAGATTCCTTCAGGGACATGCCAATCCTCCATCTCTCCTTCCTTCTCTCTTCTCTCCCCGGCTGTTCAATACAGTGCAGCTCGACTCTCTCTATCAATCAATCTACTGTATCTCTCTCTCTTTCTCTGTCTCGCTCTCTGTGGGTTTAGGGTCTCGTTTCCAGGCCTCCCCAAAAAACCTTTTCAAATTTCCCCTTTTGTAACAGATAGTCCCTTTCCTTCTCTCTCCCTCCTCCTCCTCCTCTTCGTCCTCCCCTTCTCCCGCTGTCCCACCCTCTCTCTAACTAATCAACTCCTTGGTAACACACGAAAAATTGAATGTTTACATCACCTGATTCTCGTTCGACTTTATTAGGAACGCACACTAAGTACAAAGGAGCCTTATTCAGTGTTAAATCATTGACCACTAAACAGCAGTGACGTAGCCCAGAAGAGAGGCTCACTGATGTCCAAAACTAACATGTGAATGATCAAGCGTTATACGCAGTAATTGAAAAAACGAGGTGTCATTTAAAATAAGAAATTGAAATTGTATCAAACTAATCAAGAAAAACTGAATGAGTATTTGTGCTTAGTATGTATATTACTAAAAAGTGAGAGAATGTGCTGGTTTACATATTAAAAAAGAAACAATATATTATAATATATGAATATATAATGTGTATATAGCACTATGCCTCGTTGTAAACATAAAATGTATTGTGTGTTTTTTAAAGGTGGTGGGTCACAGTATGATTGCTAATCAGACAGAGGAAGTCATGACAGACGTTTAGTTCCAGTAAGTTAATGGGTGTTGAAATGAAGGGAAATATGTTGAAATATGTTGAAATGACTTCACGCAAAAAGTCCAACACTGTTTAAAAAGAAAGAAAAAAAATATACAAAGTATCCCTTTAGAATATTGTACTAGAAGGTTCTATTTCTTTTTAAATGACTTAAATATTTTTGATGATTTTTTTTGGGTTGTTTGTTTGTTTTCTTTAAAAGCAATTAAGATGCAATACCTAATAATCGTATCTACGAGTCAGCCTTTCGAGATGAAGGTAATAATGTACAGTGTGGTTGGTTGTTGAACTACAACATGGGCAATCTTTTGAACTGCAGATGAAATAGCTGCTGTATGTAGACTGCTGTGTAATACGAAAAAAATCATAAAAATATACAGTACAGGAAGAATGTGGTCAGTTACGTCATATACACACCATGTGTACAAAAAAAATTGTACTAATATATTCTTGCACAAAATAACGCCCCAAGTAGTGAATTATCTTCACAACATTTTTTTTTTCATTTTTTTTGTTCATTGAAAGTCAACTATGTTAAGTATGTTATTACCACGTTTTGGTGCACAGGTTTGTTAAAATCTGATTGAGTTGCATTGGACACTATGATTACAGCTAATAACTATGATAACTTGTGAACATGTATGACTCTAATATTGGAACACAGGAGGGAGAAAAAAAAGCTTGGGAAAAAAAACCTTGCTGGTTTGACCCCGTTAAATCTTTTCAGATGACTGGATACAGACGTAGCCTTGGTAGAAGATCCACCTTTACCTGCGTGATGCTGAGCTTTCTGCAGAACTTCAAACCCAGGAGGAGTTCGGAAACAATATCAGGTTTTGCTCTTTTTTCAAGTTATAAGGGATGATGTGGTAACTAGCTGGATGACGTGTTGTGCTACTCTACAGCGGTCATTATAGATATCTGCAGTGCTAATGCAGGACACGTTTGTGAAAGGGACTGTTCTACATTGGCTACCACTGTACCCCACGAGGGCACTTCCATCCTTCTAGAGGTGAATGACATCGAAACAACCTAATCCTGGTTATGGCAAGCCTTAAAAACTAATACGGGGAGATCAAAGCTACCACTGGCTTTTAATATTACCCTTTCAACTCCTTTCCAATCCAATGTGGTTTATTATTAAATAATTACTGACGTAATTAAAACTTTTTTCAATACAGCCATATTATAAAAAGGTATATACATATATATGAATATATATTTGTGTGTTTGTGTAGATATCTAGATGATTATATACTTTCTTATAGAAAACTTTGATGTTGACCATTCTCCTGAGTGTTTTGAGAACACGTTGACACATTTCAACATTATAATACCGCTGTCCGTTCGGTCTAGGGTTCCTAGGTCAAAGGACGACGAATCCAAATCCAAAAAAAAATCCTTCCAAAGGGAATTACCCTCTTCGATTGCAATACCTTTCTTTCCACTCTTCATTTCAGAAAAATGGCAAGAAAACCAGAAAACGTTAGAGGCAAGTTGACCAAAAACTAAATCAATATATAAATTGAATATGAAAAAAAAAAAGAAAACGAATTTGACAATGGCTCGAAAAATATTTTGGTGTTTTTTTTAAGGCCACGTCAGGTTCGTTTTGATAGTTGTCACAACAATATCCCAGTGACATGGCCCGCTGAAAATCCATATTGGTTTTTTATGTCACTATTACCGTTTCTTTGGTTTAAAAAAAGAAACAATGTATCTGTCAGCTCGCTACGACATAGAGGAAGCCCTAACAGGACAGGAGTATTTGCAATACGGGCCCCAGTCTGGCCTCTGAAAATTCACTCTGTGTTTCATCTGTGAGCACCTGTCCAGAGTACATGACACTGAATTATCTCTATGTAAGGTTTTAATACCCTAACTATCACAAAATACACAGAAACCAATGGATAATCTGTCAGACCTGACGGTAAATGTGATGTCAAATAGGCACATAGCAGGGACTACAAACTGTCGCAAGCTAGCAAAACGAATGGTGGAAGACATAAAGGGCATACATTGTTTTGTTTTTTTTTTTTGTTTTCATCGCTATTGATTTTATTGTCTATTTACATCTAATGACTATCAAATTTACATAAATGATTTTTTTTTCTTTTTTTAACTTAGTTTTTGGTAAAAAAAAAAACAAACGTAAATACTGCTAGTAAGATTTTATATTTTTACATATGTTGGTTTTATTTTGCGTTTATTCTTTTTTTATTTATACGCCACTTAGTTTGGACGTCTTTAAATGGTGTTTTTTTTTTCTCTGTTTTGTGTGATTTCATATGTCTTGAGAATGTGGAGACAAATGCATTTCAGTATTTTTGAATTGTTAAAATCTAGTTTCATAGAAGCGGAAGTATCTGATGTTATAAATTATATTTTAATTCATGTAAATAGTTTAAAACAGAAGACTATGGCTTCCTTTTAAACTGAATACATTTCTCTTCAGAGATTGTTTACATTATAAAACTGTAGAGATGTGCTCCTCATATACTGTATAAAGTACATATATTCATTGATTTGCCTCCAAAAAATAAAATCCTAATGAACAGCAGGTTTCCGTGGTGTATCGTGATCATTTTGTAGTCATCATCGTAGTCTTTAAGACTAGAAGTGCGGACTAGCGGCCATTTGACCGCTAAGCACTTTCAAAAAAATATATCTAAAAATGTTTGCATCACCTTCCTTCCTTGACTTTTCCTAAATATGTGTTTTGTACACGCCAGTCTTTTTAGAATGTCAAAATCACCTTAAGAAACAAAGTTAGAAGCTATTTTGCTCCTATTACTATAAAATAACCGTCCCGTCCCGTCAGGACCGACCTTCCTGTGCTGCAGTTCTCCTTCAAAGGGCGCAGACAAGGACAGACAAACTCTCTTACAGATTATTTGAAACCGTTTATTTGATTATTTGAGAGATTTTGAGAAGCCCAACCCAAACTGCCCCCTCATCATGTGTGACTCCCCAGTTAATGCTGTGGAGGCATTCAGATTCTCGGGGACAATAATCTCACAGGACCTCAGGTGGGGGGAGAACATCACCTCCACCATCAAGAAGGCCCAGCAGAGGATGTTCTTCCTGCAGTAGCTGAAGATATTCAACCTGCCGCAGAAGATGATGGTCCAGTTCTACACGGCCATCATTGAGTCCATCCTCACCTCATCCATCACCGTCTGGTTCGCTGCCTCCGCTGCCAAGGACAAAGGCAGACTGCAGCGGATCATTCAGTCAGCTGAGAAGGTCATCGTCTACAACCTTCCGTCTCTCCTGGACCTGAACCGCTCCAGGACCGGGAAGAGAGCTGGGGGGATCATCGCTGATCCTTCTCATCCTGGGCACCACCTCTTTCAGAGACTTCCCTCAGGCAAAAGGCTCCGGTCTATCAAGACCAACACCTCACGCCACCTGAACAGTTTTTTCCCCGTGGCAGTGGGGCTCACAAACAAGCCTCCTGCCCCTCACTGACTCTGGGACCCCCCCCACCCTGTTACACACACACATGCACTGATACTACAACACCAACAACTCTACCTCCTGTGTTAAAGTCCATGAACATGGTGCAATACAAATGTATAAAAACCTATATTTATTCATATTTATTCTAATTAGAGTGTACATACCTTCATAGCCTCAGCCCTCCCATTGCCTGCAGCTCTTCATAGTCACATAATTTATAGTTATAGTTTTTCTAATAATTGTGTAAATAATTGTCATTTCATAGCTCTTCTTGTTAATACTTGTAAATACTTTGCTTACTTTGCTGATATTGTGTTGGTTGATTATGCACCAACCTCTCCAAGTCACTTTCCTTCTATGTGCAAATATACTCTGAATTCTGATTCTGTCCTGCTGGCCACCCATTGGTCACTTAAGAAAAAGTGGGCGGGTCGTCCTCATTATCTCTGTTCCAGGCAGTGGTGGATCCAGAACGTGGCTAATGACTGGGCCTGGAAACATCTGGATGAGCCTGAGGGGGACTGGCCGACCGGTAGTGAATTTGAATACGTCTAGTACTCATGTCAGAACACCACAGGTACATCAATGAGCCAGATGAATGGCTATCTATACATAAAAGAGGAAATAACACAATAATATCAAATCCAACTTGCTTGTTTGTAGACAGTGTAACCCTGGTGAGGACTTAACTGGTAATGTAACACAAGAACAAATATGTACATATTGAATATGAAGACTAGCTCAAAACCTAGTACATGGCTGGACCGTTGCTATGGGTTTAAAACAGTCTCATTAGTATTCACAAACAAATGTCAAGTTACGTAACTCATAAAACACAATGCACAAATAAATGCAAGTGTGTGCCTCTAATTTACCACTATATGTATATCTATCACTTACATTTAAATGTAATTTCTTTGCCTTCTGCTGCCAAAAAACTCTGAGGTGACCAGTGCACAATGCATTCTGGGATACTGAAGACCATGACCAGTTGTATCCTTAAAATACTGGCAAAAGAACACTGCATTTTTCACTTTCTATAATGTCTCTCTTTTAGTATTAGAGTTGCATCTGGCTTTTTTCATATGAAGAATGTGTTGCATGCAGTGATAGCCATTTTAAAATTTTATGATGTATGTGTGTGTGTGCATGTATATTAATGTCTGTCTGTTAACTATTTGTGTGTGTGTGTGTGCGTGTGTATGAATTATTTAAGTGTATTTGTTTACATCTGGATATTAGTATGCTCACACAGGAACATATGTAGTTGCTGCAGCTCAGTCTCCCTCCTCGCTTTAGAAATGACTGTTCTACGCTCAACTACCATCGCCAACACACATACACACACACACACACACACACACACACAGATGGATGGATGGATGGATGCTAGGCTCCCTTCTTCCCACTCTTTCCTGGTTAACAGGGTGCTATTAACAAGCCGCTGGCAATTTTCTGCCTGGCTGGCTTGTGGTCACATGGGAACAGGCCTGATGGTTCATCCAGCAACTGAGGTCTCTGAGATACCAGCACATCATACACAGGTAGATTATTATGATGGAAAGTCATTCAAATTCATTTAATCTGTACTTAACATGTTCTATTGTTGCTATTAGTATTATTATGTTGATGCAATATTTTTTATTTACCATAACTGTATATCTTTTTATATGTTCATCTAATCTAATCTAATCTAGTCAGTCTTGCATCTGCTTTCACACATGGGGACATGTATTATTCACATACTGCTAAGGCTAGGTTTACATGCAAAAAGGGAAATTTCATTTTGAAAGGGATTACATTTTGTGCCGGTTAACAATGAAACAGGCTCTTTACAGTACAGGAGATGAGGATATAATCAAATTAAATCAAAATGAATTAAAACTATAACATGAATAAGTCATTTGATAGAGATACAGGGCATACAGAACTACAGCGAGATGGACCACGAGGAAACATTCAGCAGACATTTACATTTCAAACATTTAGCTGATGCTCGTATCCAAAGCAACCAACGATGTTGTGGAACAGTAATATAAGATTCAATTCCTAGATCACCAACATTCTGTTAGTACAAAATGTGTTTAAATTGCATTACTACACCCTTGTAATAGTATTGTTCCAGTGCATTAAAGTGGCAATCTCGAAGATCTCCGTTTCATTGTCTTTAGCGGCACCTGTGGTGAAAAGCGGTAATTGCAGTTTTGTAATTGGACCTCACTTCAAAGAGAAAACGCGTCACTAACACTAATTTGAATGCATGAAGTCACCACAGACACCCGGTTCTTAATACTCATAATACTGCAAATACAAGGGCTTTCATCAGTGGATCATAGACTCAATCACCATTGTGTTGCCTCATTCAGTGATAGATAGCGACTTAACAGACATTTATTTAAATTAAAATCTTTGAGACACTTCAGCCTGTGCATTATCCTATGGTATGGTATTGTAAGCGCAGGATGTTTAATTTATTGAAACAAGGGTGTAATAACGCAATATAAACACAATTTTAAGTATAACAGCACAGATTTGGTGTGGTTGCACCATTTTAAGTACTTTCCTTGCTGACGGTTGTTTTGTAAGGTTGTGTGATAAATTGCTCAGCCCTGAATAGCAGGGTAATGCAGTGGAATAGGGAACATCCTCGGAGCTCTTCCCAGTCTCCCGGTCCTGTGTTTAGCTGTGTCTGTGAGGCTGTCGTGACTGCAGCAAACAGACAGCTCAGCTCGCTCTGCAGTGCAGGGTATTAGGAACATGTGTCCTTTCTCCACGGACCTTAGCTTAGCTCTGACATACGGACACGAGCAACCACCGTCCTGCATTAAAACCTCCTAACTCTCACTGCTTGTGGTAGAATTTTGAGAAATTTAAACTTGAAAATAAAACCTTTTTTTGTTTGTTTGTGGTTGTCATGGATAAAAGTTCCACTAGAATGTCTGTGTGTATAAATAGGTTGGAACAGTAAGAGACTCCAAGGAGGTTCGTAAAGGGATTTGTATTTTGTGTGTGATGCCCTAAAACCCACTTAAAACCCCATTATAAAATGTAAAAACCACTTGGTGGCCAATCCTAAACTAAGACTATTGTTCTTCTTCTCTGAAAAGCAGAGGTTTTCCGGAGATAGGGGATTTCAGTGAGCGCTGTCTCTCAGGAGACCAGCTTAGCTGAAACACTGCAGAGCTCTGACACCGCAAGTCCGGGCCGAGAAGTCAAAGGTCACCTCGTGCAACACACTGATAGCGGTTGTATACGGTGGATGTTGACCCCCTGTGAGGGTGAAATTGTCTTCTGTCATACTGTACACATCTGCAGCAACTCTAGATGAAACTAACATCATGGATTGCTGCTTTGCGGCAGAGTTTCTCTGTGACCTGTGACCTGTGACCTGTGACCCTCCCGGTGGGTTTCGGTTAGATCCATGAAATCAAATCTGTGGTTAACACAATCTTAAAAGATATGGCACATTTTGTTCTACAAGATAAAGTACATCAGTAAATAACCCGCTCGTGAGTTTTGAAGTATTTATGTGTCTGAAAAAAGTTATTATAATAATATTGATTGCATTTATTATTCAAAAATTTAAAAAGTGGTGTTAATTTGTGAAGGTTATCTTGTTGAACAAAACGTGTGAATATCAAACGCCTTTGTTTGGCACAGAGTTTATTTTCTGCATTAATCCAAAACCCAGTGGAGAAAGCACCATTAGAGTTGTGGTGAAGGAACCCGTGACGGAGCTGACGTCCTGGATGACCTAGAAAAAAACATCATCATTTCGGGACTCTATTCCTCCTCCCCAGGGAGGTCAGAGGTCAGGGTCAACTACAGAACATCGCCCCTGGAGGTGGTACATAAACTTAATCTTAAACAAGGCAGAAAAACACAGATCATTCAACTAAAATCAAGATAAGGACGCTTGATTCTAAATGAAATCTTGAAAGAAGTTGATTTGCACTGGATGTGAAATGATCTCCCTCCTTGGCAGATTGTGTACTTTTGAAAATAAGATAATAAGCGTCTCCAGGTAGGACAGCGTGTCCAGCAGACCTTGAGCGATTCAAGCTGTTTGACTTGGCTTGGTTCCTCGCGTGCATAACTCATGCTAAACACAAACGACGTCCTGCTTCTAAATCTCTCTGTCCTTTATTTTCCTTCATGCTTCTAATATACTCTTCTCATGAAAATACAATTCCAGCATAATTTCGAACATTTAATTTCTTCGGTCTTCTCCACCATACATGACTTGATGTTTTTTTTTCCATCTATTGGTGGGTGTTGTATCTCTGACCTTTGACCTCCGTACTATTGGTTGTTTGTGATGTTGGTGATGTAGGAAGTGAATGGTGTTCTGCTGTTGTCCTCGTTGTAACTCTCTCCTGATAGGAGCCAGCTCAGTAAGACATGAGAAATGTGCATTCAAACAAAAACCAGCAACTTCTACATACATTTTTGTTTCCCTTAAAGGTGCTATCAGTAAGATCATGAGTCTAGCACAGCTTGTGTTTGACGGGCCGTCAACGTAAAACAAAGACCAGGAAGTAGAGAGAAGCACTGAGACACAATCAAAACAGAGAGAGAGGAAGCTTTCAGACCATCACCATTATACTATATCTTACTATACAATGTGGTAATTCAACTTTTTATTTGATTTCAACATATTACGGATAGCACCTTTAAATGTGTCATACTGCCTAAGATGTAAACGTCCATGGAGATGACGTCCATGGAGCTCCATCCTTCATGGACGTCCTATAAATAGTCTTTTATCCTCTGATCCTCGGTGGCGTGCAGGATGGCAGCTCTGCAGTCACGACTGCCCCCGATCCACTGCTCCATACCTGCAGGCACCCCGCATGTACTGCAGCTGCTGCATTCTCTCTAGGTCTCTCTCCCTTTCTGCCTCTCTCTCTCTCCCCCTCGCTGCAGCTCCTGTATTCTCTCTAGGTCTCTCTCCCTTTCTGCCTCTCTCTCTCTCCCCCTCGCTGCAGCTCCTGTATTCTCTCTATGTCTCTCTCCCTTTCTGCCTCTCCCTCTCTCTTCCCCCTCTCTGCAGCTGATGTATTATCTCTATGTCTCTCTCTCTCTCTACAACTGCTATACTCTCTATGTCTCTGCACACCCTCTCTTTTTGCTGTTGCA
>OMKK01089595.1:0-17565 GCA_900302305.1 Polymixia japonica
CTCGCTCTCTCGATTACAGAAATAACTGTGTAAATGTCTTGGTGACCACAACGCAGCTCATACCGGCCCTGGCTAAAGTTCTCTTGTACAGTCTAGGATCTGCTTTCCCCATTGAGAACATTTATAGTGCAACCAAAATAGGTAAGTCACACATACGCACACACACAGTTGCACTTTAACAAATTAGAAAATATACAGTATATTAAAAGACATTTTAGACATGCCATACATTCTTCAGTTAGTAATCTAATATTGACAACAATGGACAGAAATGTAGATAGCGTGGTATACAATTAACAATTATATACCGAATTGTAATTAACCATATAATTGACTTATGCTATTTAAAACTAACATAGTCATGTTTCCTGTTGGTTATCCATTATTATCTCTCTCCATCCATCCCATATGTAACTGATTCCATGCTCTCTTGATCTTAAACTTAATGTCTGAGTTTGGCTCAAGTTCACTAAGAGGTTATGTGGGAGTGTATGAATTTGTACTCTGATGTGTACTCTCAAATGTGTGTGTGTGTCTGTGTGTGTCTGTGTGTGCAGGTAGGCTTGAACCCCATGCTCCATAAAGCTCTGTTGAAAAAAAGATTGTGACATGACCTGGATGGGCATCAGCCAAACACACACACACACACACACGCACACAGACCTTGGCCTTGCCTGAACTGTCATTAGATGCAGTGTATAACTCTAGTTTTGTTTTTCACTCTTCATTCTTCATGACCACTGACGCAAAATCTGATTCTATCTGTGATGTCCAGGGTGCAAACTGGTCTATGAAGAAGGGAAAGGACATTTTCTGTGTATTTAATGTATATACCCATGTACCAGCCAAAGTTATTGATTACCTATGACAAATTACCTTTGCTCCGGTACAACATTTGTACTGTGTAACACATTCTGTAGGCAACATTATAGTAAACCCACACATCACCTGTTAACATTCACGGGCAGATACTATTTTCCTACTATCAACATTTTAGTTTACACTTTATCTTCTTAGTTTAATCCCAGATGTCTGTGACCTAAACAAAATGATATCAGTGCACACCTCACATGATCCTGATCTGGCCTTGAACAACTCTGGCACACGTGGGTTCAGTCAGTCCAGATTGGACAGGCGCCCACATTCTGACTGGAATCCGCCTGAACTCCAGTAATTTACGCCAAGGTGCCGTGACTGTGGCCAACCATTATTTCAATCATATATCTCTCTGACCAAAGGAAACAAAGAAGAAGATCAGGGGAGAGACAGACATAAACACTCAGGAGAGGAAACACAAGCCAGGAGTGTGTCCCTGAATTTATGTTAAAACCAAATTAACCCCATGGCGCCTTGATTCAAATGGACATTTGATGTGGTAACCGTGACAACCATCAAGAGGTTCAAGACAAAGGCTGCATTAGTGTGTCACGTCAGATGCTATATTCCAAATAGATCATCATTTGTAGACCTACAATGGATATACTTAAAGAATGATGAAGGTTTGCCTCAACTAGGGCTGGGCAATAATTACTATTACACTATATATACTATATAAATACTATCATTTATTGTCTTTCAGTGGAATCATATCATAATGATATGGCGATATTGTGATATTGTTATACACAATTCTGTTGTCAAAATTGATAACAAGCAAATTTTATTTAAAAACTGACAAAATGAGGGATAAAATATTTGAAAGAATATTATTTGAAAATGTCAGTTTTGTTTGACATCACACATTACCATGCTGTTCAATGCAATGAACATCAAAATGATTATTTAATGTGTCATTTTGCATACATAAGCCATATTGTGATATATATTTTGATATATACCAATATCGAAAAAAAAATCCTTGATCCATGATTATTGTGATTATGGATTTCCATCATATGGCCCAGGCCTAGCCCCGACCCTATCAAATCCCTTGGAATTAGCATAGCATAATTTATGTTCTCATGGGAAAGAGGCCAAAGGTTTTTGTGATATGACCCATGTGACATCATCCATATGGGTCTGTCTGCTCTTCCTGTTGTTGTGTTGCGGTAACCAGATTGATCTGTCTGAACACCACCTTTCAAGAAGCACAATGTGAATGTCAGGACTAATCAGAGCGAGCGAAAAAGGAATGTGTGTTTATGTGTGTGTGTGTGTGTGTGTGTGTGTGTGTGTGTATGTGTGTGCTGTCTTCTCTCATCCCTCACACCATCCCTGATGCATAGAATCCTGTCTCACCTGTTTTTTTTCCACCCAAACGACAAAGTAGTGGAAAAGAAAATTTGTGTAAGCCGTTTGTTTGTCTCCAGGCAAAGAGAGCTGTTTTGAGCGTATAGTCTCCCGCTTTGGCACTAACATTACGTATGTTGTGATTGGCGATGGGAGGGATGAAGAGCATGCGGCCAGCCAGGTAAACAAACAACCTTTGACCTTTGACCCCTCTGACCTTTTACCCTCCTTCCCCCTTGTTTATTTTTATTTTTTGCAGGAAAAGAGAGTTGCTTTGAACGCATAATGCAAAGGTTTGGCAGGAAAGTAGTGTATGTTGTAATTGGGGATGGTGTGGAAGAGGAACAGGCGGCCAAAAAGGTAATGGACCCGCAACCTCACCATGACCCCACCTATTCCACACAGCGTGAGCTGATTGGACCAAGCCTGCCTTTCTTTGCTGTGGTGGTTTTGAGTTGGTCGTTCATTTTTTTCTGTTCCAACTTGCTGTTGCTTCATATTCTACTTTTGTTTTTTTTACCTTTAACAAAATGACAGTAGACTTTTAATGTTAGTTGTCACTTGTAAATTATGGAGATTGTGAAGCTTGGCAAATTTTGTGCAATTTGAAATCCAAAGATACTGAGTTGATGCATCACGTGCAACCAAGTCATCAAAATTAATTGATTGATTTTGACCATACAAATTAGGATAGTTGTCATTTTTGAGACAACTATAAATGAATATAAATACATTTTTACAATCTATAAATGAATGGGTGGCCAAAGCTTTGAACAATCTCATTTATTTCAGACTGTGGGTTAATAAAACCCACCCAACCCCCTTACTGCCATGTAAGGCCATTCTTGTCGACTGACTTGGTTATCCAAGGATGTGTTGAGACACCTTTGTTTTAGATCTCTAATATATCATCAGAACATGATGATACTGTATAGTCTGTGGGGGACAGAGAGAGAAAGAGAAAGACATTGTAATCACAAAACTTAGTCATAATGTACTGTAGTGTGCATTGCTCTAGTACATTTCTTGAAGTTAATATTTGATTTGAATATATGAATCTCGTCTTCTCTAGCTTGGCATTTAGCTCCTAATGCTAGGTGGTGGGAGTATTTAGCCTAGGAATGCATGGATTTTGTGTGCAATGCTTTTGCAAACTGAGCTGCTACAAGCTACTGTAGTGTAGCTTGCATGATTTTGGGTGGTGGTGTGTCAATTATGAAAATAATACCATACATTTTATTGTTGACTCTTTCTGTGCCTCTAATTGTGTGTGTGTGTGTTCACTCTGCAGCACAATATGCCTTTCTGGAGGATATCCAGTCACTCTGACCTGCTGGCATTACACCAAGCACTGGAGTTTGAGTACCTGTAACTGTTACTATATGGACATATGCAATGTTCCCATGGAGATGGTCAGCGACAGACCACGCAACCCCTTTTTTTGTATACGTATTTAAGAAAAAAACACAATACACTGCAACTTTTTGTGATTTATTTTTTTTGTCTTTTGAATGTCTGGATTTACATACTCTGGTCTTAAGAAGAGGAGAGGGAGAGGTGAAAGAACAACATATGACAGTGGAGTCAAGAGGACAGAACTCCCCAATATACCCCTACTCAGTTTTCCCCTGATGTCGGGGACTAACCTCTGTGAAAAAGCAATGTAAAGTCTGTGCAACTGTAGCAGAGTGACCCTGCCTGAGGCCCTGTAAGCCTAAATTCCTCCCTTGGCCTGGGAGGATTTTATCTTTCGCCAGCTCCTTGATGGTTGGTTTCTACATAGAAGAGCCAGGTTTGAATTAGGACTGTTACACATTGCCTGGGAGGTAATTTCTTCACCAAACACTAATTTGAGGACTCGTGGAGGACTGATGTAATTACTTGTGCGGGACAACAGCTGCGTGTGAAAACTGCTTAAATAACTGTATTCTGCCCGGTGGTTCACTCTAATCACAAAACATAACAATGAAGTCTTTAGTAGAAACTTGTGTAAATTATTTACAATAAACTAAATAAGGGCAGCAGTGGGATGTTTTTGTCAATGAAAATAAATTTAATGGTTCTTTTTTTTGGGGCTCTGGATTTTTGTAAGTTTTTTTTTTTTTTTTTTCTTCTTTTTGACAAGGACAATGTGCGTCATGTGTTGTGCCTTATAAACGTGTTTGAGTGTCTTTTATTTGGAAATGTTTAAGTATGTAGATATAAAGGAGAAAAACAATCCTGGTGACCCATGCATCTTCTCTTCCATTACAATTTCATTAGGTTTATAGTGCCATCAACAGACAAATGGTGGTTCTAGTTCTAGATTTTCAGACAAAATTGGAATTATTTGGAACCATTTCTGCTGCTTGCCATAATACACATACCACGTAAAAGTGTACCACAAAACAGTAGAATGAGTATGCCAGATAAATATTTGCTCTAAATGTACGAGGATGAAATCATCCAACTTTATATCATCCAGCCTTTATAACCCAACAGGTCTTGACAGGTCAGAGGCCTAGTTATGCTTGTTGCCACTTTACTGAACTGCAGGCGTTTCACAAAGTGGAGTCAAATGCAAAAGTTCCTACAGAGTAAAAAATATGTCCTTAAAACTAAAACGTCTCCAAGTGAAATACTCTCCACAAAACATTCAACACTTCTTGCATAGTAAACCTGCATTAGGGTTAACCACTGTACTGTAATGTTACACCTTATGGCTCAATATTAGCTTATTTGTAAAGTTAATGCCACAAGATAATTGACTATCATCTTCTGTTCAATGAAGAGTCTCCAATAGCTTCCTTCTCATGTCATTAGAAAAATATATTTGTCATACAACCTCAAAGAAATGTGCTCATCAGTTTGTAGACAGCGCATTTTTTTCTTCTTTTTTAAACCAGTACCAATTCTATTCCAAAAATGCTGGAAAATCATTTGGAACAAATCGTTAAGAGTCAGTAATATGAAGATAAAAGAACCTTTGAATGGGTTTAAAATAAATAAAAACTTCAGACAGCAGCTTTATTTCCACATTTTATTCACACCTCATTTCTTGGCTTTGAAGTATTCCTCAATCACATCCTTGGCTTGAGACTCCTTGCCATAATCCTGCGGACAAAGAATTCAATATCAGACTTCTGACAAGTGATAAAGGGTGGGGAAAACATTATAAACTATATATATTATATATATATATATATATTTTTTTTTTAAATATGCCAAGCTGCTAATCAACTTCACAACACCACATGACCAATCTCATCTTGTACAAACAAATAACCTAGCCTTCCCCTGTGTAAATATCTTAAATTATATATTATTTACATATTAATTATATGTAGCCGTTCTCAGGGACCCCAGACACCACAGGTAGATGAAGGGGCTCGTAATCTGGCCATCAATCTAGCCAGGGTTTATCAACACCAGCTGCATGGCACGGGGCACAGCAACTGCACTTGACTGGCATGGCTAGTTGAACCCTATGGAGGTCACAGCCCTTCACTATACCCGTCACAAGCATACTGTTGCATCTACGTCATAATAGGTAGTCCTCGCTACTGTAGGTCATCTATGACTAGACAATAGTGACCACGTTGCCAAAATGAGACAACGTCATCACCGTGAAACACAATTTGGCAATACACATGCACAGCAGAAGTTTGGGACATGATAACCACAACAGACTATGCAAATAGATGGTTGATCCCAGTGCTAATGCTTCATACCCAATTTTGACTACCCAAGACAGCACCGTCTGTTAGGCCATTGCATTCCAACCAGAATACTTCTTTGACAGTCTCACACCAGCACTCCACTCAAAATAAAGACCTCACAATTGTCAATACCTGCCATTTATGCAATCACGACCAATTTCCCTCAAACAAAAGTTTAGTTCAACACTACATAACAGAACATTAATTTACCTTGATCACAACACAGCTGCAGCCCACCACCTTGCGGGGCTTGCCCTCACGGTCGATCTGGCACAGACCAACCCACTCACCAAGCTTCTTGTTGTCGTCAACCTGAATAAAGAGGGTTGAATAATTGAGGGTTTAAAGAATCCTTCATCAGCCTGTTTGAATTCAGCAACAATGTTGGTACAGTTAGCTGCAACTCAGAAGTAAGCTTGTTACCTTGATCAGGTTGATCTGATGCTCGGCGCAGAGCGCCTCCACCAGCTTCACATACATGGGCTCATCGCAGTTGGCCGCAAGGACACAGAGGTGGGCCTGGCGCCTAAAAATAAATACTTGATTAACTGAGGGTTATATTTTCATTGAAAACAAGCTATGCCTGATGGCACATCTCAGACAAAAATTGGGTAACAATGGCATTTTTCCTCACCAGATTCAGTAGAGGGAGCCAAGATATCATCAGTGACACAGCAACTTAGAACAACTTCTCCTCAAATCAAATCTGATATTGAGGTCAAGACTTCGACATAACTTACTTGTCTAGAGCCTTGGCAGCCTCGCGGATACCGCGAGCCAGGCCATCGTGGATGAGTGCGGTCTTGAGCACTTCTGGGAGAGCAGTGTTGACATCCATCACACCTCCGGCAGCAATGCTATTGACACAAACATAAGAGGGTAAAAAAAAAAAGACTGTCAAAGATTGATTCAAAAGTGGGAGGAAAAATTGTGGCGTTTAAATAGCCATGTTTCCAGATGGTCAGAACACGTCACTCAGTGCCAAAGTGACGACTTTTTTTGTAGGCCAACCCAGAAGCTAGCTCTGCCATGGGTTCCTTCGCCAAAACTCAATGCATTTTTCCCCATTGAATTTTGGTTAGATCCATGAGGGAGGTCTGTGACAAACAAACATATGATATTCACACGTGTTGTTCAACAAGGTCATCTTCACAAATGAATGTGATTTTAAGAATTAATGCAATCAATAGTTTCTTTGAGGCACATACAAACTTAAACTCACAAGTTATGCATTTATCTCAGAACAAAACTTGCCATAAATCTCACAACCACAACCCTATTTCAAGGATCCTACTAAAAACACATTTTTGGCGAGGGAACCCATGGATAACACTTCCGGGTTTTAGGACTCAAAACTGGGGCACTCTATTGAGTTAAGGGGTATCCAGCTAATGATGGAAAAACCATCTGAATGCCGGAAGGACCTCGTTGACATGCGTTAGCAATTTCTGCTGGTGTACAACACAAGTCAACTAAAACATACACGTGTATACTGTCAACGTAAACAAAGTCAGTGGGCATTAGCATTTTTCTTTAGAGTTGGCTAACGCAGTCGTTATTTTCAGTGAAGTTTGAGGTTGTGAATTTAATAACCTACATTAAACTAGAATCAAATATCCCGGTTAAACGCATGATCCTAACAGTTGCTCCAACTTCCGAGTGAACTCCGCAACAAAACCTTTGCCACACACTTCCGAGTTTCTTTATAAGGAAACTATTTGTCGCTCTACATTGTCTTCTTCATAAGAGTCTAGCTCGCATTGTGTGGACTATTGGGGAATGTGGGAATATGTATGGTCACACTCACCCTTCCTCGGCCATTGTAAATTAATGATGGATGGTGGATCTAAAACTCTGCAATAAAGAACAGATATGATTAAGGTGTCTTAATACATAATAAATATGTCACTGCGGTATTTTTTTAAGAAAGGATGTTAGATAAATCCAATAGATTGCGAAGGACGATTAATGCCTACCGAATCCTCCTCTCTGACAGCGGGTAAAGAGGACGTCATCGGTCGGCGACATTGCTTTAACACCAACGGGGCCTGTTTCGCAGAAAAGGTGTCCAGTCTTCTGCCTGTAATATTTTTAAAAGAGCTGGCGGACGTTACTGTGAATGCAATGCAGTATATTTATTTAATTTAGAGTGAACAAAAAGTATACCTGGTACTGCATTTTAAGTATGCAACCTACTTCTGCAATGCATAAATACACTTTTTTCAATCATACCCATAGTACCTCAGGTTGCCTATAGTGAGTCTATTATGGTCATGTCCATTTTGGCCCACTAATAACACTATCCTATTTTGAGTAATTATTGTAGAAACTGAAGTATGTTTGGCAAATGTTGAACACACTTGAGTTTAGATTGAGTTGAGTTTAGATTTTCCTGTCTACTTTTGAGCATTTCCGCTTGTTGTAACTTACATTTCCATTCCCAATTATAGCTTATATTTTACAGCATTATTATAATTATAAATATAGCTTGCATGACCACTAAACTGGTATTACCTGCAGATAACATGTATCTCTTCTTCTACATTAGTCTATGCCTATTTGAAAGAAATGTCAATGTCACTAATAAAAAACAACAGCAAACAACAAAAATGAGAGACATTATTAAACATATCTTTATTGTTAAAAATAGAAATTATTTGGATATGAGCAAAGAACTTTTTGCATTATATTCCAGTAATAGGACTTTATACCTGCATCTGTGTACAGTCAAATAAAGTAAAAGAAAAGAAAGGAATATAAAAAGAATTGTTAATAAATTTGTATATTTTTTCACAATATTTCAAAGGCACTCAACATGATCCCAATGTGTTGTTCTTTAGCAGGTAACCATCTCTTGAGGTGGTTTCTAAAGCACTACTATAGCTTAAGGAAAGTGTCCACTTCCTCGTTCTCCCTTGCTTCAAAAAACATTTCATAGTCCTAGAGAAAGAAAAGGAGAGAGCGTTGGTTAAATGTACAGATATACTACGTTTTTCATTACGTTTTTTTCTTAAACTTGACAATATGTTATACTGTGCGTGATATTTTCATGTTATAAGATCAACTGGCAGCTTCCGCAAGACATTACAGGGCACATGACTTAAGATTTATCAAGGTTCCCTACCTGTCTATGAACCCTGCAAAAAAGATGAATATGACTACTATGAAAATTATGTTTATGATAGTTCAAAAACATTGGAGGCTGAATGGGATCTATTTTTTTTAAACCACTCGTTTTGGTTTTGGTCCTGGATGGTCAAAATATAGTATTTATAATCTATTAATCTACTGAATCCCTGTTTTACCTCATTCTACAACAGAATCTCTAATTTACCAGCACAAGATATAGGCAGCCATTTTCCTTGAGCTGACTGACTTTTCCAGAATGCAAAGGCATCTGGCTGCAGCACTTACCACTTCAGACCATTGACATTGTGAGACCCACTTACCATCTGAGACTGGACTCGGACCATATTTTTATTACCAATTTATATTTTCACATGCATTATATAAATAATATAACTCCATAACACTCAAGTTTGAGGAGAACACTGAGGCAATTATAAAAAAGACACAACAATGGCAGCATTTCCAACAGAAATAAATAAAACCAGCCACCTTCTACAATTATTTTATTGAGAGCATTCTGTCATTTTCATTCATCTTCTGTGTTTATGTGTATGTTCAGAAAAATGTTCAGAAAATTAGAGAAGCAGTCAGATCCTAACAAATGAATCCCACAGAATCACTGTTCAGTCCAAATCTAGTGGAACAACTTCCTCAGACTGTCATCTAATAATCTGATTGGTTGCCCTTCAGGGCGTCAGTGATGCAGACAGACAGACAGTGCTAGTTTAAGGTGGTTTATTACACAACTTGTAACGCTTAAAGGAACAAGCCCCAAGCAAGGCCAATATTGTCACAGGTAGGTATTTCCAGAATGTGACCTATCTTTGAGAACTGGTCCTGTATGTGTGTGTGTGTGTGTGTGTGTGTGTGTGTGTGTGTGTGTGTGTGTGTGTGTGTGTGTGTGTGTGTGTGTGTATGTGTGTGTGTAAGGCTGCATACAAGCCTGTGTGCAAGTGTCATACATGCTTTGTATAAAAAGATTAAATGTACGTTTATCTATGTGCACTGATGCATAAGTGTGTGTATGTGTATGTGTGTGTGTGTGTGTGTACGCATGTGTGTGTGTGATAATATAAATATTGATTTTATTCCTGTATCCACGCCCTTAGATCCTAGACTAGGATCCTGCTAGACAAATACAGCAAACTTGCAAACAATTTGCACTTAATCGTGTGCTGTGAGACATTGGGTCTCCGACCTTTTTTCTAGGGGCACACATTGTCAAAAGGGATGTTATTTGAATCATTATCAAAACTGATTTTCCAGGTTAATGTTGAGACTTACCCCACAGTAGGAGTCCCCGTTGCATATTTGAGGGGGTAAAGCAGTGGGGTTCCCTACTTTTCTCCTCATGTCGTCCTTGTCCTCTTCATTTTGAGCAATGTCCACAGCCTGATAGGGGATCTTCTTGGAATCCAGATAGAAGAATATTGATTGCTGTTGTTTCTTCACCTGGAGATCATGGCCAGGCTGGTTCATTATTCAGTCAGAGTTGAGTAAACAGCTGAATACTTTGGACAATGAACTAAGCAAAGACCAGTGAGCACTAACAGGGATATGTCACTAGGTAATCATTACGAAGGTGTTTAAATTAACGTGTTAAATGAATCGTTGAAAAATAGCCCCTCCATTCACAATTAGCGGAAATGTCTATACAAATAAAATATAGCAGTCATGAAGGGTACATGCAGACCATAGCGTCTTAAGGATAAAGGAAACGCCTTGAAAGACTAATACTTCCACACTATGGCAGGCAGGTAATTGAATGAAGCAGGTAAGAACACATACTGTACCTGGTTGGAACTGCTCACACTGCTGTAATAAACTATGACAGACATATCTGATGCAGGTTCTCGGTAAGCTTAGGTTTGTGTTTCCGTATAGTGCTGTATGACTGTGAATGTGTACGTCTTTCAAGATGTGCCTATGAATGTGCTAGAAACAGAGCGAGAGAGTCAGAGAGAGAGAGAGAGAGAGAGAGAGAGAGAGAGAGAGAGAGAGAGAGAATGGAAAATATTGGTATGCAGGCACAAGGTATGTGTTGCTGCAGCCGCAGACAAGGTGAGCAGGTTTGGACAGGCTTCACCTGCCCGGTGGACACACACTTGTCTGACTGCTGTTCTTGTTACAGCGTGTTTGCTTGAGTTGTCACAGAAGAGCAAACATGCACACAAGCGCAACATGCATGCATGCACATTGCACACACATAGGTGCCTGAGCAATGGAGCAAGTGGAGCAAATGCATCCCCATTATTCAATTATGGGGAGCAAAGTTTAACTTGTGAGGCAGCTGGATTCGCAAGATCACGAGTTCACTGCAAGAATCGCAATCGCGAGAATCCATCTTGTCAGGCTACAAGTTAATACGATTGTGGTCGAACCACAGCTGGTTCAGACCAGTCAGGAACTACTGGCAGCTACGGGCGTGGTTTAGGTGTGATGACCTAATACATCCATGGTGATTAGCCCGTGATAGACAGATGGTTCATCCAATCACCTGCCAAGTATTTTTTTGAAAGTGCCTGCCCTTTTCCAAAGTTTCCAATGATGACTTCCCAGATGGTTCTGTGTAACTAACCATCTGGCGTGTCAGGCTAGAGCAAAGTTATGGTTTTGCTACCCCACTTTTTGTCTTTTTAAAAATAAACTTATCATACAGTCCTCGCAATCAGGTGATAATATTTAAGCAGCCTATATCAATGATCGTTTTTATTATTTTCAGCAACTGACAAAAACAAGTAGTAAAAAAATCACACATTTTTGGACCACCCTTTTCAGTTGAACCTATTTGCGAGTCAACATTAGCTAAGATTGCCAGCCCTCCCACCTAACATTAGGTCGCTGATCGGACAGGATTCGGTTGTGGAGATGGGACCTTCATGAAGCAGCCAAATCAGAGTCGGCTCTTTTAAGTGTAACGTGGCCATTTTCTTGTGCAGTGAAAAACACATTCATCACTGGTAACGTTGCGGCGTGAAAAGAGGACACTGACAGCGCACAGACAGACAAGGCAGAGCAGCACAGCGCAACAGCAGCACCGTGCAGTAGCGAGTTATTCAGAGTGGGCTACTTTTGTTTGGGAAACACTGAAGAACAGTCGAAGAAGTCAGCCAAAGTTATAAGGCTCTTCATTTGTATTGCAGACAGGCATTACAGTGGTGAACAACACTCATTATCTTACATCAAATGACATGGGAGCCAAGAAAGAAACAAAAACAAAATGCAAAGTAGCCAACTTTATTGTGGGAATCAAAATATTAGCTAAAATAAGGGATAGTTGGATTGTGAAGAGATATTAGTGAAAATGGCATTATTAATTCAAGGTTTTGCTGGTAATGGTCTTTTGGCAACATCAGGGAGCTGAGTGCCCATTACTAGCCACTGATATCTTGTGTTAATTTCAGCTGACATTAGGCTATGCCAAACAAAAGAAAATGCAACAAGGCCGAGGGCATAGGCCTATTGACATTTTTCAAAAGGAAGACTAATGTAAGTGTACAAGCATTTTCATTGACAGTAACTAGCTATTAAGATACAAAGCCTAGTGTAACGCTGTCCTCGTTATTATCAATCGTCCTATCAGGAGAATGCAAGTACAAGCAGGGAAGAGGCAGGAGGAGAGACAGGTGGAGCTGCAGAGAGTGAGGCGAGGAGAGAGAACAGTGAAAATGTAAACAAAATGTAAATGTTGTTTGTACTTTGTTGCAATTGTCAGACTTTCAAGATTCAAGATAGCTTTGAAGATGGCCTTGTGGGTATTGAGAATAGCAACCCTCAGGTTAAACATTGTTTAACCAGGTTTAATTATCCAAATCATATTGTGATGTGTTGTAACGCTATTTCATTTATATAAATTGTTTGTCCTTGTTTGACGTTGAAGATGGCCTAGTAGCCTGCAACCTACTACCATTTTAGGCTACATAATGTTTTTATAAATATAATTTCAAATATGAAATAGCCATTCTTCTAAGAATCATTTCCTGTCCTGATCCACCCAATTATATACTGTTCTTGATGCATTCTTGGTTTTCATAACACCCTCAATCTAACTAATCTAGACTAGTGCAGGTGGCTGTTTATTGACTTAATCCAAGAGGTTAGGTGGCGTAGAAATGCAGGAAATTTGTTTTAAATTACTTTTTTTTCTCTCTTTTAACAAAGAGAAGGGACTTGCATTGTGTGTTATTAATATACAAGGCTCTACTTAAGAAACCTCCTCATTATCTCTGCTCTCTGATAACGTCTTGGGTCTGCATACACCATGTAGTGGAAATTATACCATTCTAATGATTAACCATTCTACTGATTATTGAACCATGCTGTTGACTACATACTAAGCAGTGTCTTACACCTGTATGCTGAGAAACTTCTAATTTTTACTTTTCCACATAGATAGTGAGAAACAAAGAGTCTTCAGAGAGAGAGAGATGACCCTGAGAATCCAGTAATAACTGGTTCTAGCCTTGCTAGGAAAAGAAACTTCTTATCATAGAAATTTAAGAGGCTCCTCTTTGGGTATAAGAAGACAGACAGACTGTTTGGTTTTTGTTCTTTGCTTCACACACTGGTGTGCTGTCATTGAACCTGCTTGCAAATGTTAAAGAACACAGAAATACAATTGCTCTTCTCCAAGTCTCTTTATTATACAGAAACTTCTACCTCACACCACATGTAGGAACCGAGCTTGGCAAAACAGGTTTTAGTTACTATGCCCCTTACAAATGGAACGAATTACAAAAAACCTTGAAATTAGAATCTTTTATAGAAGACTTTAGAGTCTTGAACTCTGATAATTTTAATGTTGCTAATTATTTCCCTTGAACTGTTTGTCTGTTGCTTGAGCGCTGTATTTTAATGTATGACTGAATTGTGCTGTCCGATGCTTTTATATATGTTATACTGTACACAGGTCTCTCTTGGAAAAGAGATCGTGATCTCAATGAGACCACCTGTATAAATAAAGGATACTAAAATAAAATAAAAAATATCTCAGAACACTGCAGCGCATGTTTATTCATTCTCATACATTGTTAAGTTTTACATTTTTTACATTGTCAAACATTGTAAAGCATGAAAAGCATTATGTGTTTGATGTCACTTCTACCTTTTTTCAACATTGTCATCACCATGTACCTCAGATAAATAGTGGCCACTAGATGAATACTCACTTCAGAACCTTTTGGCCAAAAGAGAGGCATTAATTAAATATAAGCAACTTAAACTTTCACAAGAGGAAATAATGCTGCTGCTTACACTGGCATTGTACATAGGAGGATAGCAGGGGTGACAGTTTGGCTCAGTGGTTTGCAAGTTTGTCCCTCAACCAGAAGGTACCAGGTTAATAAAGTGTAAAGCACATCATGATTAAAAAATCTAAAAATCTAACTTTCATATTTATTTTGCCATCTTCCAAAGCAAAACACAGAGCAAATATTGGATGAAGTTTCAAAATATGAACAATATCCATTATCTGGACATCGATCCATTATATTAGTTCTACTTAAATTGAGTTGTAGAAACACCTTTAAAACAGGTCTTTTATCTTCCTTTGCTCGATCTTGAATTATAAGAAATTACTCTACATGACATAGGTTGGTCCTTGAGTCATGATTGTCATGGGTGAATGAGTGGTTCAAGCTCGTAACACACTCGCCCAGTCAAGTCTTCAGTGTCGGTTCTCTCAGCAGAGTTATGGGAATCCACTTCAGCACCCTTGTCTTCCAGGGTGCGACCATTTCCATTCTCATTGACCAAGGAATTGTAGTCCCTGAGATGATAAGAAATAATTGAAAATACTTTGCATAATAATTGTATTAATTTACTGGTCTTCCAGCAATTTAAATTTTCCCAACTTATAAACAAAAAAAATGTTTATATAATGTTTTTCCATACCTTCCATCAAGTGGCGCATCTACTTTGTCTTCTGTATCTTGTTTAATAGTTTCTCCAACTCTGTTACTGAATCTAACCATGGCACCTGGAAAGTGAGGATAATATGACAGTGACTAAAGCTGTCAGTTAGCTAAGGAGCATCTTATTTTAAACTAAAACCAAATAGAAGTTTAATCCAAAGTAAACTGGTCTTTGTATTTGGTGGAATCTAGCCTTCTTTTTTGAGGTTGGGTCTATGGAACCATTAATGGTAAATGTATATCTGTCACTTACGGACAGTCTGTCCTCTCCTTCTCCAGACCAGATAGGAGACGAGCAGCAGGAGCAACAGCAGCAGCCCGACCAGTGTTCCTGAGATGACAGAAGAGAACGAGGATGCTGTGGAGAAAGATCAAGAGAGGTATTAGCTACACAAATAAGATAGATTAAAAATGCCTATGGTGATAGAATATATAACTACAATAAAAAAAATACAATTAAATGTTCAGGGCATTGCTGACTTATGGATATTACCCATGACTATGACTTGGAGTGATTTTGAGGGAGGAGAACAGAAGGACAATGTAGAGATGTTGACACCATAGACGCAGCTGTATTCGCCTTGGTCTTTATCCACCACTACAGAGAAGTCAAAATAGGCCAAAAGGAAGATAGAGTGGCCAAATGCTGGTTTAGGTTCAGTAGCGTTCACGTTAGACATGGTCAGATAGAAGAAACCTCCAGGATATTGGGAATGAATGGAGCAGGTGATGGAGAAACTGCTACCCCTGGTGACTTCTATTTTGTCAGGGCTGAAGATCACCATCGCATGAGGAGATGTCAGGGAGATACTGGGCTGTTCCAACCTCACTAAGGAACAAAAACAGACTTACGTGAGTTCATACTGATATTGAAAGCTTCAATCATGCATAATCAAAATTTTCAACAATTGTATGCAACAAATTAACAAAGGATAAAATTGTTGACCTGAGACAGAAAGCTCAGCGGAATCCCCTTTAGGAAAGCTGATGTCTTGAATAGCTAATCTCTTCTGATATTCACAGTGGTACCACCCCTTATGGCTTAAGTCCACCTTAGGAATGGTGAAGGTTACAGCATCATTATCTGAGTATTTTTCCATTTTGAATGAGCCTGGGGTCTTTTGTAAGATGAATGTTCCACCCAAATGCTCCGTTAACATGGTGCAGGTGATTTCAACTCTGTCACCCCAGTTTACCTCCGGTGCAGGGCTCAGAGTGATTTGGGGTTTCGGCAGAATACCTGAGAAAGGTAATTGTTATATTAACTTTATTGCGGCATACTCCGTTTCAACCAATAACAAATTGGGAGCAAATAAATTTTTTTTTACAAACAAGTTTTGTTTCTTACCTAAACAGACAACACCAGCATCTTCCCCATGTCCACAGTTATTATCTCCAAAATCGTTATGTGAACACTGTGTGAGAGCATTCTCTTGGCCAGTACACTCCACATTATCCAGCCATATGGGACCACTGCCCCTCCCAAAGTGGGCATTTGTCATATAAGAAAGAGCTTGACCACAGCCAAGTTGTCTACACACTACTTCAGCATTAGTCATTTCCCATTCATCATCACACACTGTTCCCCACTGGCTCTTATGGTAGATCTCCACTCTACCAGAGCATTCACTTTTCCCATTGACCAGCTTAATTTGCTCTAGATACAAAAAATAAAATAAAAAGAGTATTCTTACCAGTGCATGCAAAGGATAATCCTATGCCTACACATTAGACGTTATATTAGACGTTATAGCAATTGCAATTATAAAACCAGGTTTTATTCGGAATCATTTTGTGAACTGCACAGGAAGTATAGCCTGGGGGGTATGGCTATGGTGGTATGCATGTGGAATAATAACGAGGTAAATCATCAGCAATAAATGAATCCCTAGCGTTCTCTAAATGGGTGCTCCATTTTGATTAAATGAAAGGAGCAGAGTTGTTTTTCATTCTACCACATATTTTCAGGTGAAACACAAGTACGGTGGTGAAAAAAGCATGAATAATACTATATTGCATGTCTAATTGCACATTGTAGTTCTATACAGAATTTAAGAAGCTTGGTTTTACCTGCACAAACAACACCAGCATCTTCTTCATGGCGACATCTTGTGCTGTTGAATCCATTAACTGAGCATTGTTGGAGAGATGCCTCACTGCCAAAGCATGAATTGCTTGCCTCCCATATTGGCCCAGTGCCTTGACCAAATGGAGCACTGACAGGGGCACTGACAGCATGTCCACAGTCCAGTAGCTTACATACCACCTCAGCATCATTCATGGTCCAATCTCTATCACACACGGTTCCCCAATGGCCAGCATGGTTGAGCTCTACTCTCCCAGAGCATTGATCATTACTATTGACCAACCGTACTGCTAAACTATCTGTCAGGTCAAAAAAGTAAAATGAGTATTTCAACATTTTAAAATGAATTTTGAATATCGTTAGCCTCATAGCATAATTAACTAAGTTATTTTTTGGCCAAATTGTGATATCAATAAAAAATACTTATGTGCTTGCTGAAAAATGTTTTGTCTTGTTTTCCGAAAACGTTCAAATATGACTTAGGCTATTATGCTATGAGGCTAACGATATG
>OMKK01089597.1:0-19182 GCA_900302305.1 Polymixia japonica
CTTTCCAGTAAGACAATGATCCCAAGCACACCTTCAAGTCAACCAAAGCTTGGTTGAGAAAAAGATCCTGGAACGTCCTGGAGTGGCCTTCTCAGTCACCAGATTTAAATCTGATTGATAATCTTTGGTGGGATTTAAAAAAGGCAGTTGCAGCACAGAAGCCATCAAACATCACTAAGCTAGAGGCTTTTGCACGTGAAGAATGGGCAAAGACTCCGATCGAGAGGTGTAAGAAGCTTGTCAGCACTTACTGAAAACGTTTGTTAGAAGTTATAAAAGCTAAAGGATGCGCCACAAAGTACTGAAGCTGGGGGTTGAATAATACTGCACATGCACATGTGTGAAGAGAGTTACATTTTTCATTTTAACTTCAAAGTCAAGTCAACTTCTGTTGTCAAAATAAATCAAATATGTATCAATAAATATTTTTGTTGTTTAATAAGGTTTTTTGTCATTTATTGTCATTATCTTTCGTCCACATCACTATAATGTCTTGAGGTGAGGGGGTTGAATATTTCTGATTGCAACTGTATGGCTGGACCGTGTATGGTTTAGGGGTGGGCGGATCGATAGCAAAAGTATCGATACTACAGATATTACGTCTTGTTTTGAAGATTTTTGAAAAAAAGAAAATGGATCTGTCTCTCTCTCTTTCTCATAATTTTATTTCATCAATGTCTCGAGAAACTGTCTCTGCAAACTCCTTTCCGGTGTCATCTTCGTGACAAGAGTGTAGATAATGTCCTGTGCACTTGAACGCGCTTCTTAGTGCATGCACTCTTTGCTTCTCTGCTGCTGCTGTGTGCGCTCACTGTCAAACAACACACACGCGCAACGTGCTGCAAGACCACTCCTCTTTAGTATTACTTGGCATCGGATCGAAACCAAACTTTGTGGTATCGCTCACCCCTAGATGTGCTAAATTGTAGCCAAAAGCCTTGTCCCTAGAGGGCAGATGTCTTCATAACATAAGGATCACGTTCAACATATGTTGTGATTTTCTGTTTATACCTTTCTCTCGTAATATCGTATAAACTAACACAGTACAGGCTTTCCTCCATCTTATCCATTCTGCTTTTCACTTCCTGCCCTCCATCTGAATTTTGCGTGTTTGCAAACAACGTATGGTGTAACTTCATCAGTCAGTCAGTGACAGACATTCGCATTTATAGGGCTAGCCCCGCTGTTATGTACTAGCCAAAAAATACAAATAAACAGATATCAGTATACATTACACAAGAAAGAGTGAAGAAAGAGCCATATGGTCCCCATATGTATGGGTGCAGCTCTAAATAATTCCCTTGGGCCAACCAAGCAATCCAAAAGTAATTAAATTTGAAACATCCAACAACTTGTTGTGATGGAAAAAACCCAAACCATGCCCCTTTAAAGTTCCATTTAAAAAAAAACAAAGAACACCCCAACGACAGAAACAATCAAATCCATCCCCATAGATTGGAAGAGTTGATGACACAAATGAACCATTAGCAACTACATTACATCTGTAGCTGCATATTTTGGGCAGTAGGCAATCTCTGAAATCAGTGATTTGTGTCCCATCCAGATTTCCCAACTCAGTTTCATCATATTAAATAAAATCATATGTTTGCTCTCCATGATGTTGGAGTACATCTTGGCACAACAGCAGCTGTCAGTTCTACCTTGGCTGAATACAACAAGCCTACAACGGACAGGCCAGAGATTTTTCCCTCTAACAAAAGGAGAGGAGTTTGGTGCATAAATATCTCCAAGAAGGCCATTTCACACTGGCAGGGCTTTTCACGATTGCAAGCAGGCGTCCAATCCCATCTTCTCAGCAGTGCAGTGGAGCTGAAAGGCTCACATCTCTGTCCCCACTAGTGGTTGCTTGTTACATTAAAGATGCAAGGGGGTAGCCTCTTTCAAAACTACCAAACCTGAAAATTAAAACTGTAGTCATTGGCACACAAGGTTTAGAGCTTTTCTGAACAAAGTTATACATTACTATGATGTCCTTTACACGCTTCACGTTTGTCAGTGAAATTATCCTAAATATGCACATTGGATAACATCACATATGGTCAGGTTTATTTCAACCTCTATGTCTCATAATTTTAAATGATAGAAAAGATCTCTATGAAGGGAGAGGAAATTGCACTGACAAGGGGGCAAAACATAGGAAGGCTACAATCCATGGAGAGGGTAAATCAGACCAGTCAGTCAAAACACTACCATTGCGAGCAGGGCTGCCACTGGAGACCCATCTCTTCTGGCGAAGTCTGGCCCCTGCAGCGACACTCTCCCTTTCCTGTGCCGTTTTCCCTGAGAGGGGTGACACGAGGGACCACTATGTGACGCACACAAAGCTCTAGATAGATAGACAAGGGCCACTGCTTACATGTCATGAGCCAGTACTGTATGGCATTTGGTGTTCAGAGCCTGCTCAGAGCAACACTGATAAACACACTTTCCCTGATTTGCCTCTTTATGGTTTGACAACTCCAGGCTCTATCAAATCTTAGTTACAGTGCAACCTGGTTCTGACTCTTAAAAACTTAAAACTGAGGTCTGCTTCAGAAACTCCTATTAATCAAATTTCATACAACAATTAGCAGTCTTGACTGTTGATTATTGTATCCTATTAAGTACAATCTAGGCTACTTTATTTTCAAGTTGCAAGGTTCTTTTCAAATTGTCTGGTGCACCCCTGAAGCTCCCAGTCTCTCTCTTAAGCAAACCACCAGTTATTCAGTGAGAAAGAGTTCAGCCTTCATCTTCGTTACACTGATAGTATGGTCAGTATCTTCCCAACTGGAGTTTTACTTTTTTAAAACTGCATGGCCAATTTAGTTTTCTAAATTTAAATGTCTGGGCAAAAGCATTACGCATTTGATTTCTCCACTTTCAAATAAAACATTCTTTAATTTGCAGACCTGAGAATGCAGCTTCTATTGAAAAACAACTGAAATGCTTGAAAATTAAACAGTTCCTCTAGAGAGCTGCCAACTTAGCTCTGTAGCACAGAGACTACTTTCTGTGCCAGAGTAAAAAAAAATTTTTTTCCGCAAATTCATAATGAATCATCATTTTAGAGCCTGTTGAGATGAAAGCAGTCTAAAAGTCACCACTTTCCAAAGATGGTTGCTCCCTACTCACCCTTTAAACTAAAATATAGAGAACATATTCATTTTCAAAATTTTCAATACCACTTTTTCCACGGTCAATACCTAAACTTTAAATATCAACCGACACAAAGTACAGATCTGATCCATTATTTTTACTGAACAGTAAATAAAAAAACAAAAAACAAGCTGCTTTGCTTTGATTTGTGACATGTTACACATGGCTCTTGGTATCAAATTTCAGTATTGGGGAAATTCTCCGATTCTCCCTATTTTAACCTGGCATCGGCCTGATATCCAATACCAGTATCAGTGCATCCCTGTTATTTATTGGTAGTCACGGCCTATTTAAGTACACACCAATGTTGTAGAAATATCCATGTACAATGAAAAAGACAGTTAGGAAAGTTAGGTTATTTTTTCACATACCTGGAGAAGCCTTTTCCACAGACCGAGCAGATGTAAGGCTTGTGAACGCCGCCATCATGTGAGCGCACATGGTACGTCATGCGATCCTTCCTCTTGAACCTCTGCTGGCAGATGGGGCACTCGAATGGCTTCTCATCAGAATGCGACAGCTTGTGGCGGTTGAGGTGGTAGACGTCGCGGAAGGCCTTGCCACACATGTCGCAGCCATGATTCTTTTTCACTGGCTTTGGGGGCTTCTTGGGAATGCTCTGCTGCTGTTGGTGCTGCATGGGAGTCATGATACTAGTGCCCGTGGATGTGGAGGTGGTGGCTGTAGTCAGGATGCCAGCAACAGTAGAAATGTACGAGGGGTTGCCACTGTTCTCTCGTGGTACAGTGGAGATGAGTGGCACCATGGTGGGGGCTGTCTGTGTCTTCTTGGGTCGCGACACCATCTTGATGCCTGTATGGCAGGATTCATGCCGCCGCAGGTGGTAGCTGTCCCTGAAGGCCTTGTTGCAGTAGCCACAGATAAAGGGCGTCTTGGATTTAGGTTCCTTCTTGACCACAGCAACTGGACCACTTCCACCACCTCCACCGGTCCCACTGGCCACATTGTCCTTAAGGAGTTCTGCAGCACTGACTGGGGGCTTCTGGTCCAAGGGGATGGGCAGCACCGGCTTCTGGTCAGGTGGCTCTGTTCCCGAGTTGAGGAGAGGCAAAAGGCTGTTACCGGCCACTTGGTGTTGGTGATGCAGGGCCTCGTTGGCCTGCTGTAGTGACAAGACACAGACATGCAGAGGTAGATCAGTACACACCTAAAAGCTTTTAAGGCCGCATGTGGCAAAGAGAAAGAAAGTGAGGGGGAATAAGAGCTATTGGAATTCTCCCCTTTCCTCAGATGAGCAAGAGCTGAACTTTAATTTATTTTTTGGGCACTTTTTTGAAAGCTGACTTGATAGTATGCTGCCATTTCTTCAACTTTTCTTAAGAAGATTGTGTTATTATGTAGCCTCCATTCAACACAATCTCAATTGTATCAGACATACAAAGTCTTGGAATTCAGTATTGGAAATTAATATTTACAATAGGTTAACTTACATGCCAAGAAACCAAAGTCATGGACCATTTCATACAACAGAGGCCAAATAAACAATTATTTCACATTAATTCTTTAAAATTCATGTGTTTCACAGATGTTTCCTCCAAACTATAATCAGGCCATTAAATCTTGAAAATCCTGATTGATGGCATGAAATGGATGGATACGAAGAGTCTTGGTTTTTAAAACAGAGACAGCCTTTAATTTATCTGAAATAGAAAGTGACTCATTTCCTGGGCATCTGAATGACTCGTACAACAAGTGCAGCCGAGAATGTAACTCTCGCAATGGGGGTTTAGCAGGCAGCTGTTCAGCAAGGTGCTGAATGACTAATAAGATACAGGAGATGGAGGCAAGATATTCTGTGAGCTCAGTGGGATGATGTATGGTCAGTCATATTGAACCAAAATACAATATGAACAAAATAAATTGTCTCATTAGCTATTCGTCATGCATGATGTTTAATTTGCTTTGAGGGGTTTTGTCTGACTGGAAATGCCGCTGGAGGGCTCGTCCGAGGAGGCTTTGTCTCTTGCACATTTGAAATACAAATGAAATGCATCTTATTGTACAGTGCAAAATAAGTGCAAAATGTCCATCTAAGCCAAATATTTCTGGAACTGCAACATATCTTCTACAGTGCTCTATTCTAGCAGGCTTGTACACAGGTCCAAAAACACACAACTCCCTGCCCCTACTCAAGAATCTAAATGTGTTGCATGTAAGGCGATCTCCCATGGTGATGGAGCTGATTTTTCATGTGACCAGTTGCTGTTGGGAACAGTGTGATCCACATAAGCAGCGAAGAGAACCTGTGCAATAGCTCTATCTAGCCACCTCAAAGCTATCATAGATTCATGTGACTATGGTAAGAAAAGAGTAGGCCATTTGTCACTCAATGACAGTATTTGAACAAAGCCTTGTGTAGCCTTACATATAAAAGTCAAAGGCACAAACTGCTTTTCCCAACCTGGCAACAAAGATACACTGCATGTTTGTTTGTTCCATGAGGCTCAGACAGTTTTTTTTGAAGAACACCTTTTTATGGCTTCCACACAACTGTCATTCTGCTTGTGGCAGGTTGAGGTGTCATGTTTTCCCTAATCATATTTGACGCATCAATTTCCCCTCAAGTGAGTCATAGTATTGGCAGAAAACTGAGATTGGGCAGACTCCTTATTACTGTTCAACACTAGTCAACCAGAACAGCCACATATAGAAGGGTAAGGCCACGTTCACACTAATGTGTACAAATCTGAAAATGTATCTTTTTTTCCCTCTGCTTTGTCCTTCCGTCCACACTAAGACAGCGTTTTTGTCCACCAAAAACAGACCTTTTTCGAAGACGCTCTCCCAAGTAGATACATTTGAAAATGCCAGTCTTGCATTGTAGACGTGGAAGACACAGGGTTTCGAAAACACTGACGTATGATTGTCATGTGATCCAGGCTGTAGCCAGCTGCTCCGTTGCTGCCTCAGGTTTCCTGCGCATGCCCATTAAAGAAATTTAAGTGTTTTTAGCTTTTCAGTGTCGACGGCCAACTTTTCGAAAGCGCTGTGAAAACGCTAGTGTGGACGGAAAACATTTTGACACGAAAATGACATTTTTAAATGTATCCACATTAGTGTGGACATGGCCTAAGTCTATTGTCAATACTGTTTTCTTAACAATAGCCTAGTCACAATGTGTGCTAGATTTGTTCTTAAACCATAATAATAGGACAGCAAAGCAGGTGTCTGTTAGAAGTGTTGATAAACCTACATAATCATGCTTTAGAAAGTCCAAAATCCTCTTACTACGAAAATAAAGTAGACAATGGAGTTTTGAAAAATGGACCAATGACAGGGACACACAAAAATGACCCAACAGTACTAATAAATTGGTGTACAGAGGACATCTTAAGTCCGCAGCTGCTAGTATTGTCCAATTGGTCATGGCATATCCCCAAAGGGATAAGAAGAATGGGGGAGGGGGGGTTTATGAATTTTTGATCAGGGAGTAAGCAGAGGTTCACATTGTTACCAACAACTTTACAACAAGTTGACCCAAAGACACCACAGTTGAGACGGTCTTGTTTTTTTTTTCTGTAATCACCATAGGGCAGGGTTAAAGACCTGACCTAATGCTTTTCAGACTCAGCCAAGCATCCCAACCCGGTCAGCCAGGCAGGGGACGTGGTCTGAGGAGTCCAAAAGATCCCAAATTGTGCTGCTTTTTTTGCAGTGTGTTCTATTGTGGAGGACACAAATCCAAGCAGTGATGCACTTATGGCCCTCAGGGGGGTCTGTTCAGCTGCCGGCCGCGTCCCTACTTAGCGCAGGCGGCCACACTATGCAACTGTGTTTCAGCATGGTGGAAAAAGCTGGGGGCCGTCACAGGTTGTCGAATCCCCTTTATATCCTCCACACTGTTGTGGGACTGGAATTGTTACTGCCATTAGCATTTCTTCTAGTGTATGTGTATGTAGGCAGGGCAGGCCTGTAGTCTGTGTGTGTGTATGTGTTTGTGTGTGTGAGAGAGAGACAGCCAAGCTCTCTCACACACACACACACACACACACACACACACACACACACACACGCACACACGCACACACACACGGATGGATGCATAGGGGGGGCAGCCTGCTGTGCCATCACACTGCTCTGATGATTTTGATACAAATCCGCTTTGAAGGCTGAGGTCCCTTCCAAGATAAATAGTACTGAAACAGAGTAGGGGGCGTGGAAAATAACAAAAAACGCAGCACAAATAAAAACAGCCTGCACTGTTTTTCATTCACAGCAAGACAGAACATGGATTCACTATGACAGAAATCCCCATTCAGTAAAATATTAATCCGTCTACATATCTGTGCATCCTTGAGTGAAGTTATTATGGATTGGTTTTTAACTGTTCTGTATATATCCATCCCAATTTAGCATCACAATTATAATATCTCTACTGTGACAAGGATTTTTCTTTTCAATGTTAAATGCAGTTTTTAGTTAAATTTGCTAAGATAGTGATAGCACTTAAAGCGGCCCTTGCAATAAATACAATCAATGAATATATCAATTTTATAGCTTTTGAAATATCTTGATACAAATTAGAAAAAGAATGTCTGAAATCAGATGTAATTCTGATTAGAAATTAACTGAAACTTTGAGGGGCAACCCAACACATACTATAGCAGAGCCTGACAGCTACCACCAGCCCTTGCCATCAAATGCCATCAAAACAACGCCTACAGAACAATAACAAGTGATACTCAATAGAGTGTAGCCTCATTAGATGTCTCATCACATGAGGTGAATCAAGTGGACCTTAAATAACACTTTCCTCCTGTCCCACGCACCAGCCTCAGGTATTTTGGCCATGTTATTCATGAAATAAAATGATCATAGGCCCTGCACAGTTATTGCCAATTAAACAGGAACAGCTGCACCTTATCAGAAGGGGAACAAAGCAATATAGCCTTAAACTGTGTCTGCAATACACTTAAATGGAAAGGGACGGGAACATAACATTATGATTATGTGACCATTAAGGCATTTGAATCTTATGTCCAACAAACAATGAGTAAGCCAGGGTCAGATGGGTACAGCAGTGCTTACAGGCTTGAACAAGTATCTTACGCAGTGACTGACTGGCTTATGTAGCATTAAAGTGATATTTTTCAGATGTTTTAAATACGAACAGGTACATGTACCAAATACTGCATCTGCAGTATTAACTCCCAATAATATGTTTAATCTACTTGAGGAATTTCAAAATTATGCGGAATCTGCTTTTATGCATTCCATTTTTTGATTTTATAGTCGGTGCTTATTATTCCCATATAACAGTGCTTCACAATTACACCGGGCTGTTGTCGCGGTTTTGTCATTAATGTTAATAAATCAGTCAATAGTTTGACTATGCAAAGACTCGATACAAACCGAGGTCTTCTAGACTAAATAAAAAGGACATACGTTTAACAGTCCAGGCTTTTACATTGATAGTGAAAACGCACGGGTACGTTTCCTGCCAGAATTAGCCAGATTACAGTTTTGTCTTGACTATAGCTTTGAATATAGTTTGCATTATTTTCTCCAACCCGCGATTCCATAATTTGGGAAAAGGGAAAAAGGAAAAGGGGGGAAAGTTTGAGTCGGAAGTGCGGGGTTATTCCCTCCTGTCCGCGTGCCAAGTAGTCTTGATTTTACAACGTTATGTAGCTTTGTTGTCGTTAGCGGGACACTATAGCGGATTACATTTCATTTAAGAGCAATAAAAATAAAGTCTGTGAATCACTTACTACCGCTAATCGCTATCCGTGCAGAGGATTGAGACTAGCTAGGTTAGCTAACCCGTTAGCCGCTTAGCTAAAACAGCTCGAGCTGCTAGCTAATTTACCAGCGCGCGCGTGAACAGCAGTAAGTGATCTGACATCACATTTATCACGTTCAACTCACGATATCTGTTATGATCCAGACAAAACATCGGAATACGAGACAATAATGCTACACGAATAAAGAAAACAACGTCTGGAAAGCACCCTCTCTGGGAGTCGCCATAAAACATGCACAGCCGGGGGTCTCAGATTGGATAAAGCTGGCTAGCAGTTTGCTTTAGCGAGCCAAATAGCAGCTAGGTTAGCTAACAGACTACCAAGCTAACAGACTATCAAGCTAACAGACTATCAAGCTAACGCTACCACCATTGTTTTGCTTGGACAGCTCCACTTCAATTCAAAGCCTAAAATTTGTTCGGGAAACAATGCGTACGCCATTTCGAAAATGTTGATATAGTTTACCAAATTTCCCACGTATTGTGCCACTTACTTGGAATAAAAACGTACTCCAGCTCGGTTCCATTGCAACAATTAAAATCTGCAGGAAACCTACAAGGAATCTACAACAAAGCAGCTAAACATGGAAGCTACAACTTCCTGTACCGCTCGGGCTGAACCACGTCCAATGGACTTCCTTGGGACGTCTGGAATTTACAATAAATGACATTCCCAATGCTTTTCAATAGGCATTGCCGTTAGAGAAAATCATATTTGAACAAATAACAGGATATAATTCTCTAATATACAAATTATTAATATAGTGTGTTTAATCAGATATCAGATTTTTTTTTGTGTTTTACAGACAGAAAACGTCTACACGATATTGTAAAAGAAAATAATATGACATGTTGGTGTGATTAAGCTTTAGTCCACTACTACATGTATGTGGCTGACAAGCATTTATTTTTCTTTTCAAAAGAACCAGACCAAAATAAGAACTATTGGTCTGTTAGCCTACAATATTATAAAACAAATAGTAAGTAGGCCAATATTCAACAACTTAAAGTGATGAAACCCCCCCAACAAGACACTTTTTACCTGTAAAAGTCTTAATGGTTGCATGGGCTAGCCCTTTATGTCTGGTTGTCAGTTCCCCAACTCTTGTAAGTCTAAAATTATAGAATAAAATCAAGTCAGTGCTATATATATAATTTGAATCACTGGATATGGATCAAAAGTGAACTCTGCAATGAAATAGCCTTTAACCATACACTGTGATGTCAGGGATTAGAGCTATATGAGAATAGTCATCTTTGTAACTTTACCTTAATGGTAAAAGTAAGGTAAATACCTTACACTACCAAATTGCTGCTATTTTGTCTATTTCCGGACAAATATCAATATCTAATACATGCTTAAAATGAAGGTGATAACATGACATCCCAGTTTAAAAGTGGTCATGCTAACCCAGTTTTGATTTCTAAGATATTAGGTGATGAGCAAGACCTACACCCTCCTTCACCAATCATAAAGACAGTTCATATATTGACTAGTAGGCTACTTGATCCTATTGCATGACTTTTGTTCAACCATATTCAGAGATATACATTTTTAGCATTCATTATTAAACTCCTTGTTGTTTTTCATGTTGTTTAGGGTGGTCTATAGTGGACTAGTGCATTGGATAATACACACTATGTCTACTGGCTTGGATTGTCTTGGATTGGCTTCCCATCCCAGAGTGTCTCCCTGCTTTACACCAATGTATGCTGGAATAGGCTACAGCACCCCATGTGACCCTGACCAGGAATAAGCAGTTTAGAAAATGAATGGATGGATGCTATGTGTAATATTTAATGATAGGTTACAAAAAAGCCTAAGGAAAACATTGTTTTTCAAAATCATGAGAAATCCAGCATGGCACACATTGATGGTCCAAGGTGCATTTCTGAACAGTCTTGGAGATACTGTTGAAAATTAAATGTTCTTATAGCACTGTCATCAACTTATGCTGTTCTGCCAGCACCAACTGTTGTATTTCAATGTGGCATTTCTCTAGCATGTAGCAGTGAAATACAATTTCTGAAGTAAAAGGAAAAAAAATACAACAGAGCTCCAGCAGTAATTTTCAGAAAACATGGACAAAGAGAGCAGATCTGTGAAACAGAAATATAGAAGCAGAACTCCACAGTTACAACACATTTACAGTTAGTGTATATTTCAGCAGGCCAGACTCCTCCTTAATACTCTAATGTAGGTAGACTGTTTGGTCATTCAGGCATGGATTACATTTGGCAGGGCTGTGGTGTTTACTTATGACCTTGCACACTGATACTAAGCCAGCCTTTCACTCCATCTGCGTAGAGTGACAATTGAATCCCAGCCCCTAGCTAACTGCAGTGGAGTGGTCCTAGACCAGTGCCTTCTACTCTGCTGCGAGAGGTGTGGAGCAGCAGATGAAACAGCGGTGCAGATGAAGATTATAAAATTCCAACACAATAATCGTTCTTGTAAACAGACTCAGAAGACTCAGAAGATTGTATCATCCTTGACAACATGCTGGAGGATATATACTCTTACTGGACCTGAATTGGTTTCCTGGATGTGCCGTTTTTGAGCTTGATCTTCCTCAGGAGACAATCTTGATGTATTTTGACTGAATGTGATCTATCTGGGACTGGAATGCTCATGGAAGGAACTGTTTGAAAAAAGTCATGACTCAATTGGGCCCACTGTATGTTGATTATACCAAGGACTACCGAGAGGCCAGCAGAAAACTTCTGTGCCTACCACCTGTCAGCCTCTTTCTTCTCCGATATTGCCTTTTCATTAAAAGTTTTTTGAGGCATCATCTGGAAAAAGTATGAAATATTGAATGATTTATTTCCCTCTAAGATGTACTTTTCAAACAGGCTAAGTACAGAACCTTTGTATAAACCTGTATTGTGTTCCTTTTCCAGCTTGTTCCATACAGTTTTTGTTTGACTATTCTCGACTGTTCAGAAAATGTACCCCCTCATTGTGTTTTTAAATCTTTGTTGCACTGTACATTGCCTGCCTTTGTACACGCATTGGACAATGCCAGTTTCAGATAGACTGGCTGAATTAGTGAGGTCAGCCTATTCTCCCACATCAGTTTCAGCAGGATTCATTTCATCCATCAAGCTGTAACAACATTAAAAATAGCTATGCAAATTGCATGGCAAAGTCTTAGCCCAGATTTGCACTGAAAAGAAGCAGATTATATTGAGGTGAGTTGACATTTTTAGCTGTTTGTCTGCTTTATAAATGCTTTATCTGTTTTATTACTTTATAAATGAAATTACCCTAAAGTCTTATGAACTAACTCCCCAATGTAGGGTAACTACTTTGTTAGGAATTTCTAAGACAACTGAGTAGGATGGGGGTTGTAAAGAGTGAGGTTTGTGAGAATGACACGTTGAAAATGTTCCATGGGAAATTCTAATACATCAAACATTTCTAAAATATCATATTGTTATCAGAGAGAAATTGCTGCTTTGTCTTTTTTTTTTGTAGAATGTAAACAGAAACTCAATTCTCTAACTTTTCATTCTTATCCACCACACTCATGTCCCTTATGTTTCATTTTTTACTAAGGTTAAACCATGGGCGACTGGTCTATACTTGGACGTTTTCTGTCTGAGGTGCAGAACCATTCCACAGTGATAGGCAAGATCTGGCTGACTATGCTGCTCATCTTCCGTATCCTTCTGGTGACACTGGTGGGTGATGCAGTCTACAGCGATGAGCAGTCCAAGTTCACTTGCAACACCCAGCAGCCTGGATGCAACAACGTCTGTTATGACACGTTTGCTCCCGTATCCCATCTACGCTTCTGGGTCTTCCAGATCGTGCTGGTCTCCACCCCATCCATCTTCTACATAGTTTTTGTCCTACATAAGATTGCCAAGGATGAGAAGCTGGAGGTCCAGAGGGGGCAGGTTTTAGCCCAAAGGTCCCCCAAGAAGTTGTTGTTGGGAGGAGGTGACATGGAGGGCCTTGAGGTTGGCATGCCCACCTACTGTTCCCAGTATAAGGAGGAATGGGGGTCCAAAGAAAAGGAAGGAGTGGAACAAAGCCTCCTGGAGGAGGATTATGGTGAGGTAGGGGAGGATCCCACACAATTGTCCAGCCAGGTTCTGCTCATCTACATCCTTCACGTATTACTACGTTCTGTTATGGAGATCACCTTTCTGGTGGGCCAGTACTATTTGTTTGGGTTTGAGGTGCCTCACCTATACCGCTGTGAGACATACCCCTGTCCCACTCGTACAGACTGCTTTGTGTCACGTGCCACTGAGAAGACCATCTTCCTTAATTTCATGTTCAGCATCAGCCTGGGCTGCTTTGTACTCAACATTGCAGAGCTCCACTATCTAGGCTGGGTCTACATTTTTCGCATCCTCTGCTCAGCCTGCTCCACCTGCTGCAGTCATGAGAGACATACATTGGGACTATATTCAAACCACAACCCTCTCTTGCTGCAGCTAAAGCACTCCCTGAGGGGCAGGCTGATTCTGCAAACTCCAGCACCCATAGCCCAGGAGAAGGCTGGAGGTCTGCTCACCCATGCCCCAGCTATTTCCTTTGAGACAGACTCTACTGTTGAGTGCACCTCCAAGAGGAGCTCAGAGGAGAGAGACAAAGTGAAAGTCAAGCTGGCCAACATGGCAAAGCTAGGACGGACTAAGAAGTCTTGGTTATGAAACACACATTTAGTGTAACATAGTACATTATTTGTAAGGAGAGTCTGAGAGAGTGCACTCCAAAATTTGTATTTAGATAAGATGAGTATTCACTCATTTGTGGCGCATGAATTATGTATGGGGTTCTGATTCATTTTCTTCCAATGCCTTAAAGACAGAAATAATGTTTTAAAAAAGTTGTTCCTAGAGAGTGGCATAGGGAATTTACAGAAACGTATGCATTAATGAAACATATGGAATGCCAAACAGATTATATTTTTATTGGTGTGTTGTAAAAAGGGGAAGGTTCTGGTTTTGCTGTGAATATTTGTAATGTCTACCTATCTTCCATTTTTTCTTTGAACAGTTTTATGTACCTTTTGTAGTTTTTGAAAAGTTTTTTATTTCATCTCACTTTAAAACTGAATACAAAGACAGCTTAACATTTTTGTTTTTATAATCGAACTGAGATTTTCCTCTAAAAGAATTACAATAGTGGTACCGGTCTTCTTAGACTTGGTATCTTATACCTCATTTAACACAATTTAATGTGTTGTTCACATGTATTTGATGGAACAGAATCATTGTGTATCAATATATTTTATACTGTGAAAGCTTGATGAAATGCTGGTATGATTTTTTTAAAATGGGGAACTGGGGCTCTGTATTGCTATTGACTTACAGTTTATTCCTAGGAACTGTTTTGGGTATGTTATTGTATGGTTGAGATATTTGGTACTCATCAGTTCCTGATTCATTAGATTTATCTTACGACACAAATCTAGAATAGTCATCACATGTCATATATATCATTTGAAGAATTAAGACCTCTGACAAGTTCTGACAAGTTTCTGACAAGTTGTTCAATAATATATATATGTGGTTCTCCATGCTGCAATAAACACAATGCATTTTTTTAAGCTTTAAATTACATTTTCATCATTTGATTTGTGAATTTTATTTGTTTTCAAGGTGATCAAAATCTTTTTTGAATTTGTTTTTTTACCAGAGGTAAAGACCACCATGCTTTGGAAGCTGAGTGCTTATTTTGGTGGTAAGGAAGGATAGTCTTTTGAAGGGTTTATCATGGTATTGTTTTCAGTTACTGTACTTGAATAAATTGTGAGGTTGAAATTATGGAGGGCCAGGTCTGTATAATAAATAAATGCACAAATACACAAATTAATATATAAATAATTCAATGAATAAATTATTCTTACTCACAATTTTACATTGTGCAATAGTACTTGCTATTTTTGCTATTTTTGTACTTTATTTCTTGTATTTTATTGCCGTCATTGTTTCTTACTGACCTATTTTACTGTTTTGACTGATGACTATGTGTAGCTACTGGATCCCTGAATTTCCCCAAGGGGATGAATAAAGTATCTATCTATCTATCTATCTATCTATCTATCTATCTATCTATCTATCTATCTATCTAATCAATACATTAAGAAATAGGTAAATAAGTCGTTTTTTTTATTTTTTTATTATTAAAGCTGTGTTTCAAACCATTCACTCATTCACTATTCACTACTCATGACATAGAAAAATGTATATACAGTCTATATACTTCAATATGTGGGGAATGAATGAATGAAACAACAAACATGTTTTGAACAGACTATATGCTGGACGCGCCGGTAACCTGGAAGACATCATAAACTGCTTTGACCTTTTAGACCTTTGAATTTCCAAAATCTGTAGTCACTTCAGGCACCATAAGTAAGAAAACTTAAAAGATAAAGTAGATAGCTTCCTGTGTCCACTATGTGGCGCTAGAGAACACCCACTAATTCATTTTGCTGTTTATCATAGACCACACTATGTACATTTCATGTAAATTGGATGATGGTTGTCACATAAGGCTGGCGAGTCAATATTGACATGTAGATGTGTTCAAGTCTGGACTCTTATCAAATGGCTTTTTATTAAAGGTCAAAGATGGGAGCTTGTACCTAAATGGACATATCAAAAACTGAACAATATTGCAGTGAAATGACTTCAGGTTAATGGTGGACATATTCTGAGCCGTCCTGAAGCAAACTCAGATGGACCAGTAGGCAATGTGCATTAGTTCTCTTTTAATCAATAACCAATCGGTTTACATTTAATATGGGACGATGAAAGCATGCCATTAAATTAAATCCCCTGACTTTATCAAATAACTTTGTAAAGAATTATTATTATTTTATATATAGATTATATAATCCAAAATGGTGCTGCGAAATCATTTCAGGTATATGGTGAACATTTATACAGTGGCTGAAATTGTGTATTGTATAAGGTATTTGGGCTGTGGGCAAATAAGTGTTTGTTGCTTTAATAGATAGTATTTTGATTACACATATAGAATATCCTTATGTTTGCCTTTTTTCCAAAATGTTTAAATAGTTTTCATGTTAAATGGTCACACTTAGACACATTTGTCAAGATTCCTCTGTATTTTTGATGTAACTGTCAAAAAAATAAGATAAGCGTAACTGTTTGACTAAGACAGTATTTTCAACTACGGCTGAGAGTGATATACTGCACAGTGATGTTAAGGCGATTTTAACCTATGATTTTAACTAACTTACTAGAGTGTTATACAAATGCTCCATTTCTTTCTTCAATACTGTCTCTCATAGTTCCATTCTCTTTCATGGTGATTAATACACTTCATAGACTTTAACTATATGTCTTTCTTTCATACGTTTCCATGGAGATTAATACACTTCATAGACTTTAACTATATTTCTTTCTTTCGTAGTCTTTTTTTAAGAATTCACTCTAGCTTCACCTTTTAACTATATGGTGGTCACTGTCCTTCATGCATTTCAACACCACTACTGCTATGGGTTGTTTCAAGGTTATTGTGGTGTGTCCTCTGTTTCCTATGGGAAGCTACTGTAAGGTTATTATGGGATGTGCAGTTGTTACTATCTAACCTGGTAACTACTTAGTAACCATCTAAGTAAGTAACACCCTAGCAGCCACTTAGTAAGGCCCTAGCAACCACCTAGTAACACCCTAGAAACCTCCCAGTGATGCCTAACAACCACCTAGTAACACCCTGGCAACCACCTAGTGATGCCTAGCAACCACATTGTAAGCAATCACCCAGTGATGCCTAGCAACCATCTAGTAACACCCTACCAACCACCTAGCAACCACCTAATAACCAACTAATAACTAACCAACCACAGAGCCTTTATTGCTTTGGTTACAGCAGCTAGCCCACTTCACATTTTCTTCAGTACTTTCTGGTTAAGTTATTGATATCTAAAATTAACATTTGGACAACATTTGGAGAAGTAAATCAAATTAGTAGACTTTTAGACTACAACAAACATGATGTAGCAGCCAGTGTCACTCATGTGATGTCAGCTCACCAGTAAACAATTACCATAGCCAAACTGCAAAGACACTACCACTGCTAACCCAGGATGCCTTACCTAGGATTTGCTTTCTACTGACATTGTGCCATCTCTTTCAAAACAGCTGTAATTAAACTGCTGCTTAAAAAACCTAACCTTGATCCATAAATCTTGAATAACTATAGGCCGAGCTCTAACCTTCCCTTCTTTTCCAAAATACTTGAAAAAATTGTAACAAACCAAATTATTGATCATAGTCTACTACTAATAATAATAAAAATTCCAAGCTGGCTTTAGTTCATTCCATTCCATAGAAACTGCGCTCACCAAAGTGGTTAATGATCGTCTGCTAACTACTGGCTCCAGTTCCACATCAGTGCTTCTGTTCCTGTCATGGTTCGGCCCGGCGTGGCACTTAGTTTTCTGCTTTTGTTTTTGGTTCTGTTTTCATGTTTGTGCCCTGCGTTATTCTGTGTTTCCTCATGTTTCTTCTGCCTCCTGGTTCTGCCCCTCCTGTTCGGTTTTCTAGGTGTTGTGAGTCTATGTGTATTAGGTTCCCTGTTCTGTTTCTTTTAGTTCTACGTCCTGTTGTTTTCCCTGTCCAATCTGAGTCTTCCCAGGTGTGTGTCATTGTAATCACCTCTTGTATATATGTCTTGTCTCCCCAGTAGTCGTTGTCGGTGCATTGTTTCAGGTATGTTGGTTCCTTGTCTTTGTTTGATTGTGCTTCTTGCTGTTTTATGGTAGGTGTATTGTATTGTGTGTTGTGTTCCTTGTGGTAATCCTTGTACCTAGTGATGGGCGCATGAGGCCTTTTGGGGCTCTTCCTGTTTGTGCCGGGAAAAGATACAAAGCTTCGGGGCATTGAAAACGGAGAGCACAGCGACATCTGGTGGTTTGCAGAAATTATAGCAGTCGTTTAAACTCGACACTGAGGACGAAGAACTTGTACAACACCTCGCTGCTTTCAGTTTCATTCCGATATGCACAATAAAACCCTATTTGAAGGCTACGTGTGTTCATTTTCATCTTCTGATATTAGTGTTCACTTATTGAAGTGCTGCAAGAAATGTATATATTATTAGGCCCTGTGTCAATATGCTACAATAAAATAATGTTTAAATGTGTTGTCCTACACGTTTAAATAACGTGTTGCCATGACAGCAAACAGTATGAAGGCACTATAAGCTGTAATCGATTGAGGCATAATGACTGCTTATACAGAGTGTATAACCACTCTAGGATTATGTGTTTTTCCTTCATGATTTACATTTATTTGACAAGTATTTAATGTGAGTGGGGAATGTGATTGTGCTATGAGACAAGGTGAAGGAAAAGCATTTCCTCTGTTTGGGGAATAATTGTGCAATGAGGATAGTGTATCACTAATCTACTTGATCGCCACTTGTAGCCTCCATATTCTATTCTTTGCCTAATATGTCTATTCTTTCCTTAATATCTGTCTATATACATATCTCTAGTCTTCTGCCAATATCTCTCATGTGAGTGTCAAACACACGACTTGCGGTGGTTTCATTTCCCCTTTTATACCTTGTAGGTTATAGGATGCCAAAACCTTAAAAACAATCAACCCCTTTCCGGTGGGTTTGTGACGTTCGAAGCTTCGGACGTCATCAATCACGTGGTAATCGTAATTTGAGACAGGCTCCGACACACTGTGTTAACACGGTGCGCTTCACAAAGGTGAAGCAGGCATCGTTGCCTCGGCGTCAAGTGTCCCATTTGTTTCTCTCTGTCTCAGTTCCTTGTTGTTTGTTGGAGTCTCAGTGTTTTATGTGTTTTTGGAAATAAATTCCCTTTTTTGGCTTTGGACATTGAATTCTGCCTCAGTTCTGCATTTTGGTCCTCACCTGTTCCGTACCGTAACAGTTACTTGATCTGAGTGCAGCTTTTGATACTGTCGATCACAACATACTTCTAGATCGCCTTGAGAGCTATATTGGACTGTGTGCACTAGCACACTCTTGGTTTAGATCTTATCTCTCTGAGAGAACACATTATGTTCTTCACAACAATATGACCTCAGAAATTTGTAAAGTGAACATTGGTGTTCCACAGGGCTCAATTCTTGGTCCATTACTATTGTCTATTTACATGTTGCCTCTTGGCGACATAATTCACAGCCATTACATCAAATTTCGCTGCTATGCAGATGACAATCAACTACATTTTCCTATTAGACCAGAAGCCGCTCCCAATTTTTAAACTCTTTCCGCAATTTAAAAA
>OMKK01089599.1:0-19728 GCA_900302305.1 Polymixia japonica
TTTGTAAAGGTAAATCCGTAATACCCTTGAGCAAGATACTGTGGTGGAAATTTAATAATTGCACGCACAAAATAATTGTGAGAATGAGATAGTTGCTTCAATGTGTAGCAATATTTATTAGTCAAAGTCATATACTAATATGGTTCTTCTCCTCTAAGGAGAAGGCTACCATAGTCAAAGTCCGGTCCACCATCTCCCTGACAGAGAGTCAGAGGGAATGGCCCCGAGAAGAGAAAGCACCGTGGCTTTGTAATCATACTGTACAATAACAATTCTAACAGCGTTAGCTTTACAGACAGGCCTTGAAACAGCAGGTGCTCTAGTAAGGACATAGGCAGAGAGAAAAGTTATGGCTGCCTTTATGCTTCGTCTACCTAACTAACAGGAAACTGCAAGAGTCTAAACATTATTTTAACACACAGTACTTCCTAAACATAAATAGTAGTTACATGAGTTCATCAGATTCTCCACAGATTGTATTTTTCCATCACACTGTACAAGAGAAAATCACCGTTGTAAACCTTTGTGGCACGGCTACACCGCCATATAAATCTGACCTGTGTAAATCGTTCAGTTCAAAACAGGACAACATGTTCAGGAGAACTGACTCTGAACACGATGACTTTTTAAATCCATGAGTAGAGTAGTATTTAGGAATTTGCTAACTATAACTACCTGGCTACTACCAGTCTATGTTAACTGACTAGACTTTAGCTAATGCCAACTTAAATTAAAACAATCTAATTTTCCCTTACTTATTTAGTCTGTCCACCTCCACAGCGTTCAAACAGTGTCTTGGTTGATATTGTTCCATTCGCAACTTAAATAACTTTTTGTGAGCTGGACTACCACACAATTGAATCAATAGTATATCAATAGTATTATTATTATCATAGCATTGGTTATAACAATCAAAACACCGTGAAATGGAGTGGCTGGTCACTGAGGAACACGGATATCAAATTTAAAGTCACATTTTTCAAAGCAGATTCTTTGTTTTCATTGGGGCTGAATTTCCTCAGGGGCAAGAAACACACTCAAAATTCAACTTTGGTCCACGTCTAGTTAATAACTCTAGTCAGAGTTTCCTTTTCCAAATCATTTTAAGTAATTTTGTCAAGAAAGCCTGACAAACTGCAGCCCTGCACAGAGGAGAAAAACAAATAATTTGTGAGTTGTGATTGTCTGACACTGATAAGGTCAGTGAGAGAGAGCTCTTTCATAATCATAATAGAGACACACACATACTCAAACACCCACCCCCAACATACACACACACACACACACTGATATGCACATACCACTGAATATTCAGTGTTGTCCAGCAGTTTCCCTCTGCATCTAAAGAGGGTGTCATGACTACACAATATCTTCTAAACCTTGACATGGATTAGCTCTGTGTATAATGCAAGGAGGTTGTTTAGTGTAATTTATAGAAGCTGAATATTACTCAAGTTCGTCAATTCAATCTAAAAATAAAAAAAAAGCAGAAATGAAAGGAACTAAAAGAAACAGAATATGTTGTTACAGAAAGTTACAACTTGTACCCGTCTTGTCTAGTTCTCTAACTATCTCTAAACGAGATCCTTAGCACTAGGATGCATCTAGCAGTGAACTATTTAGTATTAAAGGGAAGTCGGTCTGGATCAGTGTGCATGTTTGGTCCCTATTTAAACACAGAATATCTACAGAGACCTGGTACCACTGGCCCTACTGGTTCTGCTCTACCATGTTATCATATGACCAACAGAAATGATTAGTGGCTGAGCAGAGGGACAGTCTTATAGAAAACACAACTGTGAGCATTAGTATGTCCGGGACACAACAGGGTTTTTCTCAGTCATTGACATTTCTCTGTGTCTTTTTCACAATTAGGCTTTGATCATTATTTCCATTTTGGGCAAATCTACTGAAAAAGGACTGAATGAATCACTACCATGAGGAAATAGGATATTCAAACTGTCACATTATTCCTACTTGATTGGAACACACCTGCAGGGAAGTAGAAGGTGTCGGGAAAATTAGGTCCTCACTTGGGTTGAAGTGTTGTTCAATTCGACACGAGTTTATTCAGCATTAATGAGGAGAGCAGACGTACAGAGAACTGTGTAACTTGTCTTCTACCCTGAGGAGAGAAGGCTGAGCTTTTTATAGGGAAAGGTAGACAAAGACCTACGGATAAGGATGTCTAAGGATGGCGTGCGTGAAATGGGGAGAGAATAGGGAGTTATCTGTTCCTGTCCTTTAGTGGCTCCTAGCTGGTTCAGACCAGACTCAGGAAGCCATAATAATAATAATATGAATGATAATGATAATCACTGAAAAGGGCAAATCAGAAAGTGCAGATCAGTTACATAAAACTAAATATATGATTAGGAGGGTGAGATGGTAAACATAGGCCCCTGCATTCCCACTTTTGTCCTAAAAGGACAACTAAGTTAATTGGATGAAACAAGACATATAATACCAGTAGGCAAAAGGCGTGACACATAAGGAGAACACAAATAAAGTACGATTATTATATGGCAAAAGCTAATATAACACAAAATGCAGTAAATACAAACACACAATAATTGAACTAAAACTAAATACAATAATAGCATGCTAAAAAATTATAATGATTATAATGAATGTGTATGTATGAGGTTGATGTGTGAGTGTAAAATAAGTGGATGCAGTGTAGGTGTGACTGTATATGTGTATGTAGGTAAATAAAATAAATAAGAGAAAACAGTTAAATAAAATATGAGCGTGGAAAAAGAAAAGGAGATTAATAACAGTGATGGAGGCATCTCTGTGTTGTAGAGTTCAAACATGGCAGCAGCAGCAGTATCATCATGGTATGATAACAGTGTGGAACTTCAACACATTAGACTGGAAGGGAATGGAAACTACATCTCAAAATGAACCCCTGCTTAATCTGGAAACAAGAACAAGACTTGACAGATGACTAAATTCAAACCGAAAAGTAAAACTAATTTAGAAAAAAAAACAATGTCAAACAACAAAATAAAATAAAATATGTTTTTATTTTACTTTTTTTCTTTGGAACAATAGAAAGGACATCTTTAATAAGAATGATACAAATGAATACGTACAATGTAGGAAATATGGAATGACAAAATTAAATGGAAAATGTAATAAAAGTAATAATGAAATAAAATAAATGGAAAACAATTATGAAATGGAAAAGATGACAAAATTAAATGGAAAAGAACCCCAAACTCACTTGCATAATGAGACAAATGAAATGTGCGTGTGTGTGTGCATGTGTGTGTGTGTGTGTGTGTGTGTGTGTGGATGTATTTGTGTGGATATGCATGTGGGTGTTGTAGCATAAATAGCGAAATAAAGATAAATTAAGTAATGGAAATCAATTAAAGCCCAATTCTGGATTAAAATGTGCATAAAGCCTAAATGGAGAACTACATGGAGTGGAAGCAACACATCCTGCCATCTAAGTTTTTTGAGACTTTTAATTAATTGATTGATTGATTGAGATGTTTATTTAAAATATGCAAAAACAGCACAAGATTTAGGCCTATAGCCTTAACAGTCCTTTTAAATTAATGAAAACAAAATGGAAATAGTAATAAATAATAAACACAATGGACAAACAAACTTTTTTCTTCTTCTTTTTTTTTTTTTTTGTCTTTACATATTTGAAAAGGAGTGAGAAGAAGTTTACACTTATTTAATCCCACCCCTTTTCATTAAATCATAATTTAATCATTTAGAAACTACCTGTTCCCTTTGTGGGTCAGAATGAATTTAGTTATCATAACATTTTCTATTAATTCATTATTTATATTAGCCTCTTTAGTGCACAGAACTATAAATTAATTGTTTTCTATAAATCGTATATCATACAGTACATATCACATACATACTTATCCATATACACACATACACCTATATACATACATACACATATACACACATGTACTACTTAACTACTTACACTTAAACTTTCAACTACTTTTAAATCAGAGCAAATTGCAGAACAAACAGCATATGACACCCCATCCTTTCTGTATGACGCCCATCAGTGTAGAAAAACTCAAGAGTTATGAAAACATTACATGCAGTGAGTGTATTGGTGTAGCAAGTCTGATGCTCTGTGGTGATGTTTGTTCCCATAGTGATAAGTGTGTGCACATCATGACAAACGTTCAGCTACAAATAGGGGGAAGGGTTGTGAGTAGTTGGGGAGCCCTAGCGCTGGAGCAGAGAGCTGAACCTGTTTCAGTGCAAATCTCCAAATGAGGGGGCTGGTCCTGGGGGTCGGTTGGGGTTTTGAAACGTCCAATAATGGTTTAGTGCATAATCTTAGCTCCACTGCCTACAATAATCAGCAATGCCTATGAATGTTTTCATTTAAGCTGCTTTAATTGGGAGATTCTGGGAGATTGTGAGATTGTGAATAGCAGCAGTCCTAGAGGGAGACAGACAACGTGCATGTCCAGACAAAACATGACCCATGGAGGTGACAGTTGAGGCCTTATGACCTTTTTCAGCCAGTGCTTTGAGCAGGACTATTGTGTCCATCTCGCATGCAGTGGGTTGCGGGGACGCTATCAGAACAGGTCAGCAGGAACGGCTAACCTGAGATTATCAACCAAGAACATTTGAGCGAGCTGCCCAGAGTGAAGAGGGCACAGTATATACAATCATTCTTTCCAGCAGCTTCTTCTGTTGGGAGGGGATGTTGTTGTTTTCACAGGTACGTCAAGGTCATAACCTCTGAATGCAATCTGGAGTACAATGGATAGTACAATTCTTCTTGCACAGTATTTCTCGCCCTAACACATTAACAATGGTTTTTGGTGACATGAGGAATGAATGGTTATCACAGCTCAGAAAAGAGACAGACTCGTCTGCATTGTGAAGGGCAAGGCTGGTAATAGTCTCTTCCACGTGATGCTCTGCTTCTGCCGTGGCCTGAAACATAGTGAGACACTTAGTTTAGTTTGCAATGTTTCTTTAATATTTGTTTACTGCTTGAACATAATGACAAGCTATGGTCGTTAGATCTGTAAGGCTTTTATTTTTCCACCCTACATACAACATGACTATTTTGTGTTGCAATCCGTCAACAGCTGCAACAATTATCATAAGTTGAGGAACAGGATCAGAATTTTCCTTCACACCTTGTTTTAGTCTGTGATCATATTTTGCAATGTCTTCAGTCCTTCTTTTGTTTGATTTGATAAATTGCAGTCCAATTAGCCTTTCAGGAATCATACTCTGTAGAGTGTTTAAGAAATGTTCTATGATCCCATTTAGTGGTTCCCCTGGCACGAGGTCCTTTTTGTGATTTACAACTTCATCTTGTGTTGGAAATGTATTAAGGTACATTATTTATTTATTATTTGTCAATATTCTCAAAACCATAGCGGTCGGCCATATATTTAGCCGGAACCCTGGACCCACTGCTGGGCTTATTCTGTCCAGAGCCCATGGTTCCAGTTTCTTATCTCTTACTGATAATGTGTATCGAGTCGTTCTAGACAATTAGTAGTATGTATACAATTAGTATATTTGATATACGTATATACATATTTAGTATGTATTATAATCGTCGCAGTAGTTGGTATTACTCATCTTATAATTATTTTACATGATTTATGCCTATTCTAAAGTTTCTACATTGATTATACCACTCTAAAGGGGACACAGCCCCTATTTACTCAGTAAAGACTTGAACTCTACCCCTGTTCTTTTTATTTTATTTTATTTATTTATTTATTTATTTATTTATTTATTTATTTATTTATTTATTTATTTTTCCATGGTTGGAAGAGGACAAGCAGTGACTTGTTAATTCTCAATTAATTGCCTGTGCACACAGGCAAAGTGTGTACATGAATATGTGTTTTAAAGAAGTTGTGGTAGAGAATAGCAATGAGGAGAAGAACTGCACAATGACGTTGGTATTTGGCTTCTCTGTTGTTGCTGCTTTTCATGGTAATTATTGACCTCTTTCCTCTGGCGAGTGTCTGTGTAATTTGATTTGAGCTCGGTCGAAAAGTAAAAGGATGTGAGAAAATAAATTATAAACGATAAATAAATAAAGATAAATTTCATACTGAGATGGAGAAAAGGGGGAGGTAAGGGGTGGAGGATGCAGGCAAAAGGGAGGAATGTGTGGAATGAACTTTAATCTGCCTGCTGCCTTACTGATTAAATGTTAAATGACTCATCAATAGATTTTTTTGCACAAAAAAAGAAATTATCCTAATCCCCCCTTCCTCCCCCTCCATCTTTTGGAGAGTTAACATAAAACTTAAATGCCAGTTATGGCACCAAATTATTTCTCTGTTTTCCAGTTCTCGGGGGGTGTAGACAGAGGGCAAAATCATAGCTGATTTTCTGTAAAAGGTGAGAAAATTACAGCACTTAAGCCACTTATTCCCTGTGGTAGGCTCTTTTTGAAAACTGGCGTGAAATTGTAATGAGTGTAGCAGTTGGATTCAGTCTTTTTTATGATTCAATAAAAATCGCAGTAGACACTAAAACTGTTACTGGATAATTTTCTTTTGTCAGTTTATACAGATAGGCAGTGGTGTTGGTCATGGCAGTAGAATGAAAGGCACCAATTATACTGAGGAGAAAAGGTTTCCACCAATTATGTAAAAAACAACAGTAGCCCTCTATTCCTAATATTAAACAATAATTTTGGCCATGTTTGACCTGGACCTCATTCCCCTAGCCAATTGGTATGACCGGAAAAGATAGGGAAATGAGGTCCAGGCTGAAAACGGCTGAAATGATCCTTTACATAATAACATAGCTCCTGTATGTGTCAAAACTTTTTATTAAAGTATTTTAGATTTTAAAGAACAATCAGCTAATGCACGAGTTCACGCGAGAATCACAATCACGAGAATTCATCTTGTCAGGCTTCAAGTTAATTTGATTGTGGCTGAACCTCAGTTTTTTCAGACCAATCAGTGTCCTATGAGGAACTACTGGCAGCTACAGGTGTGGTTTGGCCCATGGTTTAGCCCGTGATAGATAGACGGTGATAGACAGATGGTTCATCCAATCACCTGCCAAGTATGACTTTTTTGAAAGTGCTTGCCCTTTTCCAAACAGTTTCCCAGGATGACTTCTCAGATGATTCCTTGTAACAAACCATCTGGCGTGTCAGGTTATGCTAATGCAGCAGTCAAAATGGTGTTCATCACAGTGTGACAGATGATATATAGAAAGAAAACATAAAGCCATTCCATGGTGCTGAAGGGCTGTAGAGGGAGGCAATACAATCTTCTTCAGGTCAGGAATTGACCCAAATTCTGAGTGTAGTATTAATAAAAAAGAGTTTAATCAAGCTTTGCAGGCACAAGGAGAAGTCATCATACAGGATGTTAAGGAACTTCTCATGTTTTGCTGGGTTATATAGGTTGTGTCTGGATTCGGTTCTTCTTCCCTAGGTGCCAAGACTATGGTATTACTATATAGTAAAGTCTATATTGAGTACTATATGGGGTAACTGTGTGGAGGGAATTGTCAATTAAATTTCAGGCACTTTAGTTAGAGCTGTTTGTTATTAGTCAGTGCCAGTGATGTGGCCAATATGTAACATTGTAGCATAAACACAAGATAAAATAACAATAGTGGAACATTTTGAATGTTTGTTGTTACTTTTGAATTTCTTTTACAGGATTTGCCTCGGAATTGTTCATTTTTCAAGAATAAAGTAGTATCATCTGCTAACAGAGATTTTCACTTCTTGTGAAATGAGTCCCTCAAAATGACTTTTGGTCACAAGAGAACAAAGGATTTCTGATAAATACCTTTGAGGATATTAAATCTTGGTGAGGTTCCATTAGATAATTACTATTGCCACCTTAATTGCATCAATAAAAAACTGACCAATTAAGAGATAAGATGCCCCTTCATAAAATCAGACTAGAATTCATCTATCAAATTCTCCAAACCACATTTTAACCACTTTGCTAGGACTGCAGCTAAGATCTTGTAATCATTGTTTAAAAGAGTAACTGGATGCCAGTTGTCAAGAAGTAAAGGAACCTTATGTGGTTTAGGAATGAGAGTGATGATACCTTGTCTCAATGATGAATGAACTCTCTCCTTTAACTGTTGCTGGTAACTCTCTTTTTTTATGGCCTCCTTATAAGTTGCCAGCAGAAAGGGTGCAATGACATCTATAAAGGTTTTATAGAGTTCTGAGGTTAAACCATCACTACCTGGGGATTTATTGTTTTCCAAAAGTGTAATTCCCTTAATTTCCTTCCTTGACAGCAAATTCCATTAAACTCCTCATTGACTATCTTACCACCATCAGTAGAGTTCAATAGCAGTAGTAGAGTAGAATCACTCAGGTTAGTGTCTAATGAGTAAAGAGTCTTATACTAATAATGAGCTGTGAAGTCTGATATTATTTTATATCACCTTTTTCTAACCACTGTTATCTTATAATGCTCCCTTAGCTTTCTTTTCATACATTCTGTTCAGTTGATTTTAAAGGTCATTAAGTAGGGATTCAATGGTATAATTATCCTTTGTAACTATGTCCTTTGAAATCTTTATTATCTGAGCATATTCCTTCCCATAAGTGAACAGCAGAGCGTGTTCAACAGTTCTCAATGTTTCCTGTAATTTCCACTGCAAAGAGCTCAATTCAGAAAATAAGTTTCTAACAAGATATTTAAGGACATTATGTGTTAATAATAAACTATTCAATTTCCATTAACCACTGGGTATACGCTTCCCCTGATTGTTTAGTAAGTTCAGTTTTAGAGTTATAACTTTATGATCAGTCAAAACTGCAAGAAGCATTTTTGCTTCAGTTGTACAGGGTCAAGGCTAGAAGCCATCAACCATAAATCAATCCTTGATTAAGAGAAATCTCTATTACTCCATGTGTGCCATGTACCAACAGTGATGTCATGCACAAGCTGCAGCCTGACATCGTCAGCAACCAACTCTGTTTATCACACACATACATATAACAACAAGTCTACTGAATTCACTATTCAGTTAATATGTTGAACACCTTTAGATTATATAAATTGAGGTGTCCCTGGCAAAATATCTGGTCACTCTGAGGTAAATCTTGCCCTCCTGCCATTATCTCTTCAGCACTGAGTTTCAGAGGGCAGAAGATGCCGCCACTCCTCAACCAACAAATGTACCCAACAGAGGAAAGCTACTCTTCAATTCGTGATGTCTTTTCTTGTGTTCTTTTCATTATGTACTTGTAGATAAGGATGGATATGAGTCTGACATTTACTTTATGCTTTCAGTAAAAGGGGTTGCCGTATCTCTGCAGGGTGTTTGATGACTCACTCTGGTCGATGCTGAAAGGAAGCTGCTGGCTGAAGGCGCTGGGCTTGGTTTTTGTTTTGTTTTTTAAAGCAAGGGCTTATCTTTAAGGTACATCTTAATGAAGAAGTTGTGTTTCTCAAAACATAATGTATAGCTGGGATCAGTGGGATTGTTATGGCTTAGTGGATGAATGAACCCAAATGCACAGCTCCGTGGCACACAGGAGGATATAAATAATAATGAATAAATGGATCGGGGGGTAGCAGAGAAAGCTAGAAGGGCAGATGGGGCAGGTAACGTCAGCGGGGCAGATAGCTTGGTCAGGCAAGCAGGGTCGGGGGCCACGGGCAAGCAGGCAGGTCGGAGAGGCGTCGGGGCAACAGGCGAGCGGACAGAAGGCAGATTCGGGGGTACAGGCAGGCAGGTCGGATAACAGGCAGGAGTCAGGGAACCGGAGACTCGAACAGAGCGGAGCACAGGAGAAACAGGGTAAAACTATAAATAGTATCGAGCAGCCGGGACCGCGACTGACGTGTCAGTACTGAACACGATCTGGCGATGAGGGGATGAGAAGCCGGGAGTTGAAATACTGCATGGTGATGAGATGATTAACCGCAGGTGTGTAGGCAGAGAATAAATGGATGATGTCATCTGGAGCCGGAGCCTGAAACCACGTCCACACACACACACACACACACACACACACACAGACAGAGACAGACAGGAGAGGGAGTAGCCACGGACTAGGTGGAAGTGGAGGGCGTGACAGGGATTTAGTAATAATAACCACCTATTGTTATTTAAAAACACTTATCAAAAACCATATTGTTGTCTTTGCATTTCCTGTTGATATACATATTCATGTAAGCTGGACTTTGGACACTACAGGTGAACAGATTCTTGGGAGGAATTTATTGTTGGGCATGGTTTAGAAAAGAGGGAATATCAACACACTGTCTTTTTATGTTACTTTAGCAGATAGCAGTTTTAAGTTGTGAAATGTACTCATCTTTTTTCTGTGTCTTAGGCAAACCAAGATATATAAGGCTAGATATAAGATATATAAACTCAATATATAAGGATATTGAGCTTTACCTTGGAACACACCCTCTCTCTCTCTCTCTCTCTCAATAACAGTAAGATAAATTAGTAAAATAAGAAAGTAAACTAAAATGGAAAAGTGATATTGCACACGATAAAACATGATAAATGTTGAAAATGATTAAAATGGTGCCACTGCCAATAACATTGAATCACAGCTAGAGACAAACCACGTTTCAAGAGCTGCAAGGGAGAAACAAATTGAAGATGGTGAGGTTAAGATTTGATCCTGCAACGCTCGAATGTGTCGTCTACCTCAGACCATCAGCCTATCAGCAGCTACCTGTGATAAGAGTCATTTGTCTCTTGGTACGTGTCTTCCGTGATGATCAATACAAGTCATTTTAAAATAAGGTAAGAAGAAGAAGGTTATATTCTCAGACAAATCAATATTTAATCCTCTGAATCCTGAAAACTACAATTCACAATCGTCTTGCAGTGAATAAAGACAACTGGCTAGCTATTGCCCATCTCTTGTGACAGACAATCCAATACAGTTATATTTACACTGCAATGATTAACACGGGTTATTTTAAAAGACAATGAAGGCAAGCAAGGTGATTATATTTTCATGCAAATCAATATTTAATCCTCTGAAGCTGAGTACTGTATAATTCATAAAGACAACACAGATCTACAGCCTAACAATGGCAGGCACCGTTCATCCACGCATTGCTTTGGTCTGGCTTTACTCTTCACTGATTGGTTACAGAAACTTTTTACAGAAACGCAACGGCTATGCAAAACAGAAAGAGGGGCTCATTGGAAATAAACAGAGCTTTCCAACTTTTTCATTATGAATTTATTTAATATTCTAGAATAGGAAGGCCTCAGTCTAGAGTCAGGTGACATGACCGTTACACGCAATCGGTCAGTTGTTTGGCTTACCTCCCTGTGTTTGGGAATACTATTCTCCCACATTTGTCTTACATGGGATGATAGAGAATTCATATTGAGGTGAAGCTATACATACCAAAGATTGTGAACAGTGAATAAGGGTGCTGGGTGCACAGAACATTAGGAACAGCTAAGACAGAAGCATGTTCATGTTTCTTACAATGTAGTTCTCTATCATGTTAAAGCATAACTCCTCTTATATCTGCCCTCTCTATATATCTACATGTGTGTATGCATGTGCATATGTATGTATATGTGAGTGTATATATGTATACATGTGTGTGTATATGTGTGTATATATATGTACAAATTAAATAAACACAAACTGTACTATATGTAGGAATTGTATAGGAACCTATGTTGACAATCTAATGATAATCTATTTTCTGCTAACTAATGAATTAGAACTTGGACCTTCTTTCTATGAAAAAAAATGTAAACATTTGGAAAAACTTGACCAAACACAATATAAATGTTTGTTGTTTTGATTGGTTTTTTTCTATTTACTTTTATTTGTACTATTTGTTTTTCCTTTGCATACAACCTCTGTGAAACCTATATGAAAAGGAATGTATATTGAGTTGTAAACAGAAGTAAAAATAAAATTGATTATCTTCTGTAAAATTGCCTAAAAAATGTTTTCCTTCTTCTCTGCAAAAAGCTGATGTACTTTGTCACATAACAGCTTGTTCTTCCCAGCTTCATTCAGCTATCATTCCCTGAAAGGAGTTGCAGCACTAGCATGGGAGAGGCTGGTCTGAAGTGTTGTGTGTGAACAGCGTGAATATGAGTGTGAATACAGAGAACAAATTGCACATCTCGACTTGAAGAGCACTAAGAGACAAAGGGGAAACATTGATTCAAATGGTACTTATCAGACACTCATTGTTTCTTTGAAAAATGTGCATGGCCTTGACACCAGACTATGAAAAGCCCTGCAGTTGTATGGGATCATGTGGGTATGAGGTAAGAAGAGTCTATGGAGCTAGGAAGGCAGCACATGTCCACAGTCTTCCACCATCTCAAAAAGGAAGTAATGAGGGCCAGTGCGTCGGGCCACCTCCCTGGCTGTTTCCCCGCTGCTGCTACGGAGCCCGGCCTTAAGGTGCCGCTGAGAGAGGAGGAGCTCCAGCGTGTGGGCGGAGTCTGTCGACAGGGAGCTGGTGTGGCAAGCAGCCAGGTGGAGCGCAGTCAGCCCCCCATTGGTCTGGGCATTGAGCTCCGCCCCTTGCCGCAGAAGAAGGGTCGCCACGGTAACACGACCCCAGCGACACGCGCTGTGGAGGGGTGTCCAGCCATCTTGGGTGCGGGGGTTGACCTGAGAACCAGCAGCAAGCAAGGTAGAGGCCACACCCACGTGGCCACCGTACGCCGCACGGTGCAACGGGGTGTAGCCGTCCTCGTCACGACAGTGTGCCAGGGAGGGGTCTGCAGACAGTAAACTGTGTACCGTTGACATCTGAAACGGAGACAGGGATGGGTTGGGGCAGAAAACAGAAAAATGAGAGATGGATCTTAATTGAGGAATTATCCCCGATTGTTTTTTCAGAGTAATTTGGAGGCGTCAGTTGGTCTCTATCTTGTTTGTTTCAGTTAATCAATTCAGGGCTCCAGGGTTAATCTGAAAGTTTACATGGACCTAAGACAAACATATTACACACATATAACAATCAAAAACACAAACACATGCTCACGCCAACAATTTGCACAGTCAACCATGGACACGTTAGATTTGAATGATTTGTGTGATTTATTGTTTGTGTCCATTTAGGCTAGAAGTTACCAGCCAACACGCATAATCTCTGCATAATGAATTGTGATTAAGATGGTTTTAGTCTGTTTTTTTCAGCTTTAATCCTCCATTTAGTGCATTTGCTTTCTTTTGAGATCAATTAGTATAAGTAATAAGTAATGCTGTTTCAAGGGTTTCAGGCTGTATAAAATTGTGCTCAATACTTATCCAAGTCACACTGTTCATTCCCACTTTCCTTCCTATTTGAATCAGTTGTATATCCGTTTTCTGTGACATTTTATAACTCATGCTTATCACTTGCAATACAAATAAGGGTATTTAGACTCATTAGTCTATAGCCAGAACAATTATTTTTTAAATTTCTAGACAAAACCTTGCTCATGAGTGGAATGACAACGCATGTCCTAACAACTAATAAAATGACTTTTTTCTAAAACAGCTTATGTTTGATACTGCTCAGGGACATGTAAATACATATTTATTTATAGACAAACAACAATGCACAACGGAAATGCTGCTAAAATGTCTGATATACCTCAGTTAATACGTTTATTACAGATGCACTTCACGGTTTTATTGCATTTGATGAATGTTTTTTCTCCTCTTGTGATGTGTTGGGTATGCTAAAAAATGCGTAGCACATTATCAGACAAAAAAGTAAACTGACAGCCACAAGTTTAAGTGTATCCAATCAACAACAAATTTTGACAGGTAGTCTTCCAGAATAATTGCGGTATAACCGCACTAACAGTTATTGGAGCACCGCTGCTTTATTTTATTCGTAAATGATAATCAGCATTCATAGCAGCTAGACTTTCAGACACAATCATTAGACTCTGACGGCTGTTTATTAATCATAATGAATTCATAATATAAAAACAACAACATCCAAGTCTGTGACGTTAATAACAAATAATTGCACCTAGCTTAAACGCTCTGACCAAAATGACTGAAATAATGAGAAAGCTGGAGAAAAATGATTCAGGGCTGGAAATGAACTTTTTTGTCCACCTGCCTCTGAGACTGGTGGATTCCAAAATCTACCAGCCACTTTCTTGTTTTAACCGGCAGTGTGTAACTGCAAGAATAATAAAACTAAATAATAAACAAGATCTACCGGGAACCAGACAAATCTGCGAGCTCATGTTTTATTTGCTCTGGCATTTGCGCACTGATGCATTTGCGAATTAGTCTGGCGATGTCAGGCTACAGATTTATAGGCAGAAAGTGTGAATTCAAAAAGTGGCCCTGATGGCTCTTTGAACAAAACCGCACGTCACAAGGTAACGGATGTGTTATTTAAATCCAGAGCAAACAATTGCAGCCCAGTTAATATAGTGGAAAACCAGGGATATAAGTTGAATTGCATCCGGCGACATCTCTCTCTCCAGCGAGAGCTAGTGTATAACTCCTCCACCGTGGAGCCGGTAGCAATGTTACTTCCACCACGGAGCGTTGACAATGTCGTAATGGATGGGGAGAGTCCAGACCTGCACCATAAAAGCTTCTCCCAGGAGGAAACATGTCATGTATTCTGATGCCTGAAAGTTAAATAGGCCACCATAACATACACAAAAGGGGTGTGTGTGATTTTGTATGAGTCTATGCTCATGTGCCTCTCCACCTAGTAAAGACACGAAAATAGTATGTCAGCGTTTGCGCTAAGACATGATCTAGGTAGGTGGAGGCGCAAGCATATTCTTTGACACCAAAATTGCACTGTGACACCTGAATGTTATTGCCACGCCCTGTACTGCGCCCCCAGGGTCATTTTGGTGTAAGCAATGTCATGGCGAGCCACAAAATTGCCAAACAGGTGCAGGCGAGAGAGAGAAGTCCCAACGAAATTGCCACTTTGCCAGCACAAGTTCTCAGCTTTGCACTGTCTGGAAAACGGGGCCCATGAGCCTAGATTCTGGTAGAAATGCCCAGTAAAAAAAAAAAAAAAATCATGTCCTTTTGTTTCAGTCTTGCATACTATGACACAGTGACACTGATTAACATAGTGGTTTCTATTCGAGTCTAATTGGGTTTTGAATACATTTCAAACAATCCTAATTTTTAATAGTCTCATATCCACTGCTTTTCAAAGGAGGCATAATGATGATTCAAGAGCAGTGGTATTGCTTGGTTTAAAGCTTTTTCTTACATTTAGACTCTAGATCTAAGAAAGAGATGCTACAGTGACCGCCCTACAGCTTTTCAGACTTTCCATTCATACCAAATGAGGGAAAGGTTTTCAGGCAGCCCCGTTACATCCAGGTTGTCTGACTGACTTAAGTTGCAAACTTAGGAAACACTGATTTCAAGCTCAACACTCACACGATTGTTTTCTGCTGCCCACAGAATGAGCTCCTCTGGTCTATCTTTGAGTTCTTCCTCCTTTTGAAGATACCACTCCTCGCTGTGCTCCTCCTCCTCCTCCTCCTCCTCTTCCTGCTCCTCCTCCCAATCCACTTCCTCCTCGGTCCACAGGCTGCTTGCCCCACGAGGGATCAGGTGTCCATGTGTTTTCAGAAGCTCAAGTTGGTTAAAATCTTCAGGGAACTCCATCAGTCATCTATGTCTGTCAGAGGGAAAAGGGAGGAGAGACAGAGAGATATATTATAATATATTGCCAAATTTCAACATGCAGAGAGACATGACATTCGCTACCATTAAGAAGAACATAATATATTGGGAATTGTCCCAGCTTTTATTTTAATTAAGGCTGCAGAGCTAAAACAAATTTTCTGTGAATACCTCATCATGACAAAAACAGCATTAAAAGAACATAACACCTCGTTGTGCATTATCTTGCTGTGTTGGTACATTATACTATAGCTTCAACACTAGGCTCAATCTGCCTCTGGCCTTCTGTCTATTTAATGTGAGGCAACGTTAAGTTAGCTAACATAATGTTTCACAAGTCGCTACTCATTCATGAAGTCATAGCGGAAGTAGCTCCAAGTGGTGTAGAAAACATCAGAGACGGTCAAGGTTAAATGTTGCAAAACAACTCAAAATATGAAATAATTCTTTTTTGGCGTTTAGAAGAAGCGAAGCAAAAAGCGACGATCATTTTTACTTACCAGGTGTTCGATTTCAAAACAAACCACAGGCAGCCTCGGTCAGCACCACTTCCATTTGCTACGCTTACGGGATATGTAGTTCTTATTCGCGGTAGTCCCAGGCAAGATTACGGTCATAAGAACTACAAGCTCCATCTGCTTCACTCCTCCATATGAGGTATACATAAGACAACTACTAGCTATAAAAACATCAACTTGTTTTTTCTATTTTTCTTTATATATGCTTTCACTTTACATTCAATCAATTTTATTAATACTTCATTTAATTTAATCAATTTTAAGAAAGGGTTTATTAGTTTAAGTGTACCTTTTCAGAAAGTTTAAACTAACATTTTAATGTAATTGCTTCTTGAAGTTGTTTTAGTTTGTGAAGTTTTAATATTTGAATAGCTTTTACTCTACTTCTGGTATATATACTGTCACACATCCACAAAGTGAACAAAAGGTAACATAAGGCTGCGTTATATGTAATACAAAGATGAAAATTAATAGGTTGTTTTTTATTTTTCCCTTCAAACATTGCTAGTGTGTGTGTGTGTATATGTGTGTGATATGTGAATATAAGTGTATGTGTATTCTAACGTTCATAAAGGAAGATAATTAAAATAAAATCATATTTGATGATAAGAATGGATCCATAAAATGGAAAATAAATGAAAATTAAAAACAAAGATTGCATGTATAATAATAAGAATAATAAGTTTTATAATAATAAGATTTTTCAATACTGTAGAGATTGGTCATAGCAATTCAGACTCTCCAGCGGAGAATTCAAATTAATCAGAATCTTTGATAGTAGTTGCTACTAGGATATTGGCTTATTAGTCAAGGCAGCACAGAATGACTAAACACGAGTGAAATAATGAAAAACAATAAAAGCACAATGTATTGTAAAATGGAATAAACAAAACCACGAGAAGAGCATAACCTATGATCAGCCACATCAGCATTTTGATGCAGCGAAACATCATCAGGTGTGTAAGACTGAGTACAGTCAGTCTTAGAAACACAAAGTTTTACCAGAGCATCAGTACTAGTGGCGATGGCCTTAGCATGGTCAGCTGGAGCTGAGAGCTGAGCCTGTTTCAATGTTACAAAAGAGTTTTCAAATTCAACCATCCATGTGAGGGGGTTAGTACATGTAGATGGTTTTGAAATGTCCAATAAAGTTTTAGTTAAGACTGCGTACTCTGAGATCCACTGCCTGCAATAACCAGTAATGGAAAGTTTTCATTTGAGCCTCTGTCCTTTGAATAGCAACATGAACTAAGTCGATAACCGTAGGAGTGCATAATTGCGTCTTGGTGGGTGAGGCCTTGTAACCTTTTACAGCCAGTGATTCAAGCAGGAGTATTATGTCAATCTTGCATGCAGTGGGATTCAGAGACACTATCAGAACATTATCTACATAGTGTATCACAGTGGAGCCACCAGGCAGCTGCACAGTTCTGAGGTTAGCCAGGAGAACTTGTGAATACAAAGTAGGAGACTCCATATAGCTCTGTGGGAGTCTGGTACAAGTATATTTTCTTCCCTCACAGGTAAAGGCAAATAATAATTGTCTCTCTGGGTGCAGATGAACAGAAAAAATGCACTGCACAAATCAATCGCAAAGTAGCATGTGGTAGTTGCAGGAATGGACGCCAGTATAGCAGCAGGATGATTATTATTAATAATAATAATAATAATAATAATAATAATAATAATGTTATGAACAGCAGTCTCCTCTGTAGTGGGAGGGCTGGCTGTTATTTTTCATTGTGCTAAATACATTAATCACAGAATGACATTCTGGTGGTGTTGATGATGGGGTCTGCAGGGGTCTGTAAAAGGTGAAGTCAGTGCAAGAGATGATACAGTCAATAGAGTTGGCAGGACTTCCAGACTCTGACCAGGAAAGGGTTAGGTCCCTACTTTGCAGGTATGAGGTTGTCTTTTTTTGCTCATGATGGAGACCTGGAGTGTATGAATCTGATATCACGAGATACCCCTGCTTGATGATGTACCAGTCCATCAGAGATTTAGAAGAATTCCCCCCTTAAAATTATGCAGTTAAGGCTCACATTCATCAGCTTTTAGACAGCCAGGTATTCTGGGAGAGCAGCGGTCCCTGTGCCTCGCCTATCATCCTGGTCAGGAAGAAGGTTAGTAGCCTTTGCTTTTGTGTTGACTATCGACAGCTGAATAGCAAGACCCGCAGGGATGCATTCCCACTGCCCAGAATTGAAGAACCTCTGGAGACGCACTCTCCAGTCCCGCTGTTTTTCTACTGTGGATCTGGCGAGTGGATACAACCAGGTCCAATGGAAGAAAAAGATAAGATGAAGACCACATTTTGCACCCCCCGTTTGGCTTGTTTGAGTTTAACAGAATGCCGTTTGGCCTATGCAGTGACTCAAGCACCTTCCAAGTGCAACTGGTTTTGCTGAATGAGGAGACTTGAACGGGTAATCATTACCCGTTCCACCAGTGAATCCATTGGTTGGTTCCACACCAACAAGTAAGAGTAAACGCACCAGGGCGTAAGGTGCACTAGGCGTGGCCAGCAATGTTTTGCTAATTTTGGGACATGAGACGCAGGCACAACTGAGCTCTGATGGACCGTTACATCATCAAGCAGTTGTAAAAAGGGTTGGATTACAAGGAATAAATTATAAATTGGTGTGGTGCGGCTGTCTTCAATTATAGCCAATCAAATCAGTGTCTCTCATCCCCGTTAAACGCAGCACACTCTCCATCATGGTGCAGTGACAATTCCATCATGGATGGAGTGAGCACACACACACACACACATACACAGACACACACACACACACACACACACACACACACACACAAGTGTTTGGTTCAAAATGTTAACTCCTGTGTTTTCAATTATGTTTTTTTATACTACTTCCCACTCAAGATTACCTTTTTTTTTCATTGTGAAATTTCCATTAAGGAGGTGAGTCATGCCGCTGAGCAGCTGAAGCGACTGAAATACAGGGTCTCCTTTTTTGAGGCCTTTCGGACGCTCAAAAACTCAAAAAAACTTGGCACACACGTCAGACCCGGCGAAAATGACAAAGTTCAGTAGTGACTGGGCTCAGGGCGTGGCCCGAAGGCTCCATAGCGCCCCCAAACGCACTCCATGTTCGGGATAAAGTTTCCCCGATGTTCATGAAATTCGGTGGGATCATTGCCCTTATGATGAAGGATCTAAGGCTTTTTTTTTTTTTTTTTCACCCCACAGGAAGTCAGCCATATTGGATTTCGTGCACCATTTTCAATGTTACGAACACGTGTTTGAGGCCTTTAACATGCACACAAACTCACGAAACTTTGCACCTATGTTCCAACTAGGAAATGCTTAGATCTGGTGTTCGATTGGGTTTGGGCGTGGCACGCTGGCTCGATAGCGCCCCCTAATGCCTTTGAGCATTTTTGAGATACTTGGGATGCTCGAAACCTCACGATATTTTGCACATGCCTCAGTCGTGACAACCTTTGATATCTGATATGGTGCTTGGGCATGGGTGTGGCAATTTGGCTCTATAGCGCCCCCTACAATTTTTCAAAGTCAAAGCCCCCGCCTTTGCGTTTGACGTAGATGTATGACATTTGGTAGGCTTA
>OMKK01089605.1:0-13836 GCA_900302305.1 Polymixia japonica
GTGTGTGTGTGTGTGTGTGGCTGTGAGGCTGTGATTTATACCATTACATTGTGATGCTTCCTCTGCTGGAGGTGCACATGCCAACCCAGTCCAGATCATCAAAGGAGGTGCAGCCCGTTCCCATGCGTGTTCCTTTGGTCCTGCTATTAAATATAAGAAGATCAGGTTAAGTGACCATGGTTTCTAGGGCTTAAGTGTTGCTCTATTTCATCAAAATGCCAGGAGTCTTTTTCACCCCCACTACTTCAAGGTAACATAAGACTTCCAGGTAATGAAGGAGCTTTGGCTTTCCTGTAAATACTGTACGTGCGGTTTCAATGGGAACCAATACAAAAGAGGATATGTGACACAAAATGGCAGCTTCTTTTCTCCCATGCCTCCAACCTCCAACAACAAAGGCACCTGTCTCTTTTATCTGCAATAAACAATACAAACAGCCTTCAAAAGCATATCCGGCTGACACTTGGTTTTCCACCGACCAGAGTGTTTATCAGAAAGGCATATATCACATCACTTCAGGGCATTGTGTTGCCAGGAACCTGCTTCCTCTAGCCACTGGTTAATTGTCAGGACATGTGTCCTTGCAAACCACAAGTTGGGAGCTATCAGTACCAGCTTCCTGTCGCTGAGTAATGTATTCATGGTGCTGCGTGGTGGACACAATGGAACAGTAGTTAAAAGCATTTGTTTCATGTTTCTCAATTGGTTAAAAACGAAGATATAAAGTCAAAATGTTGCCTTGACCAGAACCTTCAGAGGGGTGAATTTCTATAAAGAGTTATTTCGCTAGATTGTGGTGCAGTACAGCAGCATGGGCAGCACATGGCACCTTTAAGGACCAGTCAAGATGCGCTCAACGTGTATGAAGTTTTCCATCCGGAAGGAATCCTTCTCAAGGTAATGAATTGTTCTTAACGTTCCAGATGAAGCCATATGATGGGAAAAGGGATTGTTTTACTTAAAGCCGTGTGTCTGGTTTTAAGGTACAGTATCTGTCTCCGCGCCAGCTAGATCTGGACCAGATGGAAAAAACAAGGGTTCCTCTCTTTCTCTCTATCTTTCTTGCTCTCTGAGAAAGACAGCGAGGCAAAGAGAGCGAATGTACATGAAACGCAGACAGATTCCACATGTGAGGTAAACATAAGGTTTGCATGTGTGGGTGAACTGCACTGAGGATGCTCTCTGTCCACCTTGACCCTGCTAGTATGAACACAGTGCGGGGAACCATGTGTGGCATAGTGAGCAGTGAGAATATACTGTATAGTATAGTACTGTACTCAAGCACGTACCCTGCTGAAGTGTCTTTGAGCAAAATACACGTCCCTATCCCTATGAATAGCAGTGGCACTGCATCTGTCCCTCCATTCTGACATCCCTGCACAGGCAAAGGAAAAGACAATTCCCCTACGAGGACCAATAACCTTCTACAAAATATCAATAATCAGGTTTCAATCTGACAGCTTCAGCATCCGCCCAAAGAGTCACTTAAAATAAAAGAACTCAACACACAGGCGCTGTTCCTTTGCACCGCAAGAATTATGGGTAATCTCACACATTTACGGTTGCACTTTAACATAAAGCATACCTTTCCCTCGCTGCTAATTGCAGAGTTGTTGCTGGCCTTCCCTTCTCTCTCTGTCATCTTCTCTACATCTGCTGCCAGTTGGCTTAAAAGTGGGACTGTGTTCTGCTGTTAGTTCTCCTGTGTTTCTGTAAATATTCTCTACAGTTCTTTGGCCACACTTACAGTATCCTGACACTACTGTATCTGATGGCTTTACAACACTGACCAGATGCCCTTTGAAGTTCCACTGATCCCACTTCGAGACCGACAACACATAACACGTCATTTTATTACTTGGTAAACATTTAACATTTTTCCCCCAACACTTTTACGTTTGTCCTCAGCAGTAAAACTTGCTGTGATCCATCACTTTCTCCCTCCCTGTCTTTCTATCCCTCTTCTTTATATTTAATCCAAGATGAAAGTGACTTGGACACTCGGTTTCAGAAGAAGTTGGACTGGTAAAGAGCCTGAACCACATCTAAGGGAGGAACAGAGAATTAGCGAGAAAAACAGCAACTCTGGGCAGAGCAAAGGAAGAGGAGAGAAATACCAGATTGTTCAAAATTGAGGCCCAGAAGTTGGAGTCCCGTAACACAAGGCGATTAATTGTTCAAGGGGGATAGAGACGTCTTGGAGCCATGCACAGTTTCCATCCTTGCTTATCTGTTTTGAAATTGGAAAAGGTCATTGTGAATGCTTTAGGGCCTTCGAGGAGACAGAAACAATAAGCATCAAAAAGTAAAGAAGCATTTGCTAACTATAGACTAACATCTCTTATGCACAACGCTGACAGGAAAGTGACCCATAGTGACCATCAGTGCATTGTTTGACTCAAGTCTGTCTCTTTCATGTGGGTGACGTGTCTTCTTTTCTCCATGAGACGCCAGCCAGTCACCGTGGTCCAGCGAGGGAGCTGCTGGCAGACAATACTAGGGCCCAGTGCCACCTCCAGCTGCTTCCTCTCAACAAAGGCCCTCATTGAAGTAGATTCCATTTATTTATTCCTCTTTAACAAGGCTGACATGAAAGACTGAGCTGTTTATGTGTGTTTATTGTGAGTTGGGTTCCCAATAGAAACCTTAAGGAAGACTCCCTCAGAGAATCAAAGTGCTGGTGTGTGTTTGATGCTGGACCAAAGTGGACGCGAGATGATGGAATGGTATTAGCTGGTTTCAAGGAGTTCATACAGTAGATTCAGATAATATTTAGCCATGTTGCGCCATTACCCAGATCAGCTTCCCCAACAGGAGAAGGGCTGGGTTTCAAAATCCACTTCCTCCTCATCTCAACAGATTTTCAACTAACACTAGGGGTGAAAAAATACCAATTTCTGACCGGAACATGAGTGTGGCTACTGCCGTAGTATCACCAAGTACCTCCATACTCACTTGACAAGCTTGGCCTCATCCCATGAACAGTCCTGCAGAGAATGGCAAAGCCTCACGTCTGCAGCTGATTAAGGAGAGAGATTAGACCTGCCAGGAGAAACCGGGCCATGGTGGAGGTGTGGGTACTGGGAGAGATGGAATGAATAAAAGACGAGCTCAAGCCAGATCAGGTCTGCTAAGTTTATCTACCATCAACCGCAGAGCTGTCGGAGCTCCCTGATAAAGATGCAAGAAACCACAGCAAGAACAGCAAAAATGCTGAACCATTAAGTTTACATAAGTCTCCACCCCCACCGCCAACCGCCCAGATGTTATCTGTTTTCACCTTCATCTCCTACTCTTCCTATGGGATGGGCCCCTTTGATGCCACGTTCATGCTGGTGCTCTGAGCTCCTACAAAGGTTTTTTGCTGAAATATGCTGTCCTTGCAGTATGTCGTTACCCTTATACATTTCTCCACCTGCATCCATCCACACTACTGACAGTTACAATCATATTGCAATTATATTGTCTAAGATCATAAAAAATACATGCTATGAATTCAAGTTCAATCATGCTGCTGCCTCTTCAATAAATTCCTGTCCCTCTGCAAGGTTGCTGCCTGCCTCAAGACCTCAACCTTTGTTCCAGTTCCCAAAAAGGACAGAATAACATGCACAACAGACCAGTTGCACTGACCTTGGTCCTAATGAAGACCTTTGAACAGCTGGTTCTGTCCCACCTCGAGTCCATCACTGACCCCCTCCTAGACCCCATGCGGTCAACATGGGTCCGCAGTACGTACTGCAACACCTGGACTCTCCCAGCTCATATGCAAGAATCCTGTTTTTGGTCTTCACCTCTGCACCATCACCACACCGTCATACCAGAACTCCTCCACAGCAAACTGACCCAGATAAACGTCCCTGACTCCATCTGTCAGTGGGTCGCCGGCTTCCTGACAGACGGAAGGCAGCATGTGTGACTGGGCCTTCACCAAGCTGAGCTTCAGCAAGCTTATCAGGGAGCACAGGTGCCCCACAGGGTTGCATGCTCTCCCCGCCTCCTCTACTCTCTGTACACCAACAACTGCACCTCCAGCGACCCCTCCATCAAGCTGCTGAGGTTGGCTGATGATACCATGGTGATAGGGCTCATCACAGACAGATGACAGATGAGTCCATCTACCGCAGGGAGGCGGGTCTTATAGCGTCGCGGAGTGCCAGCAACAACTCGGAGCTCAACATCCTCAAAATGGTTGAGATGAAGATTGACTTCCGCAGACACTCGCTGTTCCATCTCCCCTTGGACATCAGTGGCTCAGCTGTGAAAGTGGTTAAGTCATTCAGGTTCCTGGGGACCACCGTCACCAACTCTCTGAGATGGGATGAGAACATTGCCTCTGTCACAAAAAAGGATGTTCTACCTGTGGCAACTCCAGTTCTACAGGTCAATCATCATCACATCTGCCATCACCATCACCATCTTGTTCGGTACCACCTCGTATGGTACAGGGTCCACCCACACCAAGGACAAATTGGTACCGTCTGAGAAGTCCATCACCTCAACAGCTTCAGATTTATATTCCATATCTAGTTATATGTATACAGCACACTGGTAACTATGACAATGCACTACTCATATGATGTATGTAACTCTGCAATTATGCATTTCTGCACCAAATACACCAAAGCAAAGTCCTTGTGCAATGTAATGTAATTGGCGAATATAGGTGATTCTGCTTCTGAATTGAGGTTGGCACACATGTATTTCCCCAAGATCACCACCAGGGGGCGGAGCAGGAGTTGAAACTAGGCAATGTTGACGCTATCAAGACCTGATAGCAACCTGAATAATCTTTTCCGTGTGGCATAATGTGTGGTCGCTAAACGTCTGCTCACAACACAGAACAGGAGCAAACCGTTGAGTAAGGCTGGATATTTAACAGATATAGAATTCCGTTCTACGCCAAACTCGGTGATATTGATGCTTTGGATTGTTTTCCTTTTTTCTGTCATAGTAAATTATATTTACACGTAATTTTTGTGTCAGTTAACATCAGTCAATTGGATTGACAGTTCTTTCCCTCTAAAATTGCTTGAGCTTTAAGTGCAAAGACTGATGTGTATCTAGTATGTGACAGATAAACATGTATCTGTACGTGTATTTTGAGGCTGTAAAAGGTTTGATTACCTTTGAAATGCATTCCACTAAAACCTACAGTAAAACAGACCTATATTTTGACATATGATTGAGCAAGGATGTTCCACAAATCTGTTTTTTCAACCTCAAGTCAAACTCTTCAAGAACATGTGCATATGCCCCACAATTGGTCATTTAAATTACAGCTCGTATCATTAAATAAGTTTATTTATTAATCTCCTCTCCTCTGTCCTCCTCCCTTTCCTTTCCCTCTCATTTCCTCTCCTCTCCCCTTCTCTCACCTCCTCTCCTCTCCTCTCCTCTCTCGCCTCCTCGCTCCTCTCAGCAGGTCTCCTCTCTGAATCAAGAGTGGCTCCACCATCTAGTGGTTATATCTGGAACATGTGAGCCTTTTCCAAATGAATCCCCTTCAATTAACAATGCAGCAGTCTCCAATTCAGAACATAAAATAATACCCACGTTGCTCCTATGCTAACACAAATAACTCCAAGCTAATCATTTGAAGTTCATCCATATAGCACTAATGATGTTAATAAGGCTAATGACAAAGCGGGTTCTCTGTTCTCCTTTCATGCCAGCCACGAAGCAGGAACAACATCTCCCCTCCCTCCTTAGGACACACAAACCCGTCCAATAGATTTTGGCTTCTGAGGGTAGTTCAATTCGCTTTGAAAATCTAGTTGGGTTTTTTTTTTTTCATCATGAGAGAGCAGGCTAGTGGAGAGAGAGAGAGAGAGAGAGAACGCGAGAAAAAGGATTGTTTGGAGTCAGAAACACATTTCAAAGGTTTCGCCAAAAACAGCCTGCAAAATATGAGATGAAACCAGCTAATAAAGCGCCACACACCAATAAATAATGCAACAAGAGGAAGCAACATGAAAGATCTTTTCATCTCCATATGGAGAGAGAGAAGGAAACGGTAATGAGCGAGTATGAGCTCAGTTCCGTCGTCAATACAATAGTTTCTTGGACTTGCCTTTGAAACTTTGGAACGTTTGGTCAAGAGGAGAAAATGTATCACAGATTCACAGTCTTGTGGGTCTGCTCTATTAAATCTGAACCTAAAATTGAAACGTTACAGCGCATCTGCAGCGCGGCCGCCGGTAGTTTAATGATCTCTGGCGCTCTTCTCCGCTCTCTTCTCCTGTGTACCGTGTTATTTCGCGTAAACACAAGCGTTCTGTCATGTCTTCAGTCTCCGCCGTTGTCCTTTCCTCCTACAGTGAAGCTCAGCCCACGTTCCCAACCGGCTCTCAACAGACATTAAAGCAGAAACAAGTTGTTTTGTGGACGTGCACAACTATAATCTAACACATCCAGCTCTACTTCAATTGTTATCTATCTCTTATTTATGTATTTGTTATCATGGATTGTGTTGTAGGTTGTGTGTAGGCACAAAATGGTTGCATTGTGATTTTTCTGTAAGTATGAGAATGTTCTACTCTCCTGCAGCCTGCTTCCTCCCCGGTTCAGAAGCTGAGCCAGTTCTCATGACTCAGTGCAATCAACAGGCAAACAACCCCTCTCACCCACCAAAAATAGTTCTGGCCACCAGCTGACGGCCAAGGACAGAGATCAAACCAACCACAAAGCAAGGGGGAGAAACAAGAGCAACAAAACTGTTTCCTCTCCTAATCTCTGATAAATTAGAATAGACATGCATGGAGGTTTGTGTTTCCTATGGGATGAGGGGGTGTGGCCACTGACTGGAAGTGGACTGTATGGTTGTGCTATTATTATTAATAAGGAAGGCATGGAGGGCTGGGGCTCCCAACAGGATAAAGACAAGTATTACTGTAAAACTGAGCGTGACACTGGTATGTGTGTGTGTGTGTGTGTGTGTGTGAGAGAGAGAGAATGAGAGAGAGAGAGACAGAGAGAGAGAGAAACAGGCAGTACAGCTGTGTAACACTGACATCTTGTGACCAGCTGTGTAAATTGAGCCATCAACAGGAAAAGGCAGCAGAGACTTGTTGCAGCCACTAGCAAAAGACAAATGATCCAAAGTTCTGTTAGGGAACTATTGATGACTGCTGACTGCCACATATTTACACACACACACCAAACACAGTCCCTTCTACTGAGGACGTTCTATATAAACTGCTGTGCTCAGTGCCATGGCCCCGCTGCGTCACAGAATAATGCTACTAGCCGTGTATGCTAGCCTGCTTGGTGTGAGCGTTGTCCAAATGTCCAACGCAGCTTTGTGACAATGAAGAAAGCTGATATCAACCTTTGCATCTGATGTAGGTTGTATAAAACAAGACAGATCTCTTCCCAAGTTGTAGCAGTTGGCGTTCATCCCAAACACTCCAATAATCTCAGATGGGCCCATCGAAATTCAAGTTCAAGGTTTTTATTGGTCATCTGCACAGAATAACTACAGGTCAGACTGGGCATTGAAATACTTATGATGAGTTCACTCCTACACTTACAGAACACTAAACATTTAAAGGGCAAAGGGGCAAAAAGAAAATAGTAATAATAATAATAATACAAGAGATTCTACAATAAAAGCAGCTTCTGGTAAGAGCAGCAGATATACTTATGAAGTAAAAAAAACAGATGCCAGTACTGTACAATACAATAAACTAAACAATAATATACAATAAAATAAGCCCGATAGGATTAACATCCAAGTCAGGATTGATGGAACAGCTGTTGTTGTGGGCATATTTAAAGGAAGTGCAACATTAATGTAGTGCAGTGGGAGGGCAATATTGCCCAGTACAACATTTGAAAAGTGAGGTTTTACAGTGCATTTATGAACCGGATGGCCTCGTGATAGAAGCTGTTCTCCAGTCTGCAGGTCAGAGCCGGTACCTTCTGCCAGACGGCAGCAGGTTGAACAGTTTGTGTGCTGGGTGGTGCTTGATAATCCTGCGGGCAACTCCCCAGGCACCGCGTGTGGTAAATGTCCTGGATGGCTGGAAGGTCCCTGTCAATGATTTTCTCAGCCCTTTTGGTCAGTCTGGATGGCCTGGCGGTTGAGTGCGGAGCAGCTGCTGTATCATGCGGTAATGCAACCTGTCAAGTTGCTCTCGATGGTGCATCTATAGAAGTTTGTGAGGATGGTTGGGTCCATGCCAAACGTCTTTAACCTCCTGAGGAAGAAGAGGCGCTGCTTTGACTACTTTCTGTGTGAGCGGTCCAGGTGATGTCGTTTGAGATGTGCACACCAAAGAATTTGAGGCTGCTGACCACCTCAGCTCCTTCGATGTATACAGGGGAGCCTCACGTAGCTTCCTGTAGTCCACAATCATGTCTTTTGTCTTACAGACATTGAGAGAGAGGTTGTTCTCATGACACCACCTAACCAGGTTCTCAACCTCTTGCCTGTAAGCAGACTCATCGCTGTCGGTGATGAGGCCCAGGATGGTGGTGTCATCAGTGAACGTCATAATGGTGTTAGATGATGTTAGGTGTTAGATGATGTTAGGTTTGATTTTTGCAATATTTCTCAACTTAAAGAAATAAGAGTGAATGAGCTTAGTAACTTAGAGGTTCAAAGTTCAAATGTTGGTCAAACATGATACCAAGATTCTTAGAGGCGGCCAATATATTGACTGACCTCCTTAATAAAACAATCCGGGCCGATCACAAGGAGGTCCTTGTTTTGTCAGAGTTGAGATGGAGGAGATTTTGAGATATCCAATTCATAACAGAAGCTAGGCAGTCATGAAGGGTGGTACAGTTATTGAGGTTGTTAGGTTTAACCAAGAAGTATGTGTGTCATCGGCATAGCAATGTAGGAGATACCGCTGGAGGAGTTAAGCAGATGGTCCAGAGGTAACATATATAATGAGAACAGAATAGGTCCAAGGATCGACCCTTGTGGGACCCCACATAAGAGAGGAGCGGAGGAAGACACATAATTATTAATGTGAATATTGAAGTGTCTGTCAGACAAGTATGAGGAAAACTATTTGAGTGCAGTGCCAGAGATACCAACCCAGTTCAGTAGTCTAGCAATTAAAACGGCATGATCAATGGTGTCAAAGGCAGCAGATAAGTCAAAGAAAACTAAAACGGAATATTCACCTTTATCTGCACGCATAAGATTGTTGTTAGTTTAAGCAGTGTTGTTTCAGTGCTATGTTTTCGACGGAAGCCAGATTGGAATTTATCAAAGATATTGTGTCTCTCCAGGGCTGCTGAAAAGGGGAGTCAGTGGCTGTGGGTAAAGAGAAAGGACTCCACCTGGGCTTTCAAGTGAGGTGATGGCATCTAGGGGGTGAACCTGGGACGCTGGGATTCACTGCTAAACCCTCTGGAGGTGTCGTGGGCCTATTAGCGAAACACCGAGGAAGGAAGGGCGCCCACTTGATAACCCAGAGGATGCTATCACTCACTTGACCATCCCACAGAGTCTCATAGGTGTCTCAAGTATGCAATAAGGGATAGTAACATCTAGTCGTACACAACAGATCTGTCCTTCAACCAGTTGGAGAAGCTGGTGAGCGAGGAGAGGGAAGACACTGGCTGGCTCGAAATAGTCATGTATGCAGCCAGAGGAGAGAGAGACTGATTGACAACAGAGAGAAGGCAGGGGGTTAATGACTGGCAGAAATTTAGCTGGAATTATATCAGCAGGGCAGGACGATGGACGCTGAGAAACTACATCCAAGAGATCTTGCATGGAAATAGAGTTGAACTCAGACATTAGAACAGAGCAGGTAAGTTGAACAGAGTCATAAACTACAAGGTTGAAATTTGATCTCAAACCACTGATCTTGTCAGAAAAGAAATTTAGAAACTTATCACAGTCATCAGAAGTGGCAGGAAATCCAGAATGAGCAGGATTCAGACGCTGGTTGATAGTATTAAACAAAAACTTAGGGTTATGCTTGTTATTGTTGATCAGGCCAGAGAAATATGCCGCTCACATCTTTGATGAGTTGATTGAACATGGTTAATAGCTCCTTCATGTGAAGGTAGTGAACATGGAGGTTTAATTTTTTCCATCTAAGTTCAGCCTTTCTATAATCTCTTCTATGGCATCAAATAGAATCATCTATCCAAGGAGACGGGTTAACAGCTGGGGCCAGTCTGGTCTTATTTGGATCAACAGTATCAAGAGCTAAGGTGCATAATTAATTAAACCAGATAACAGAGTCATTAATATTGGAAAACTTCGTAATTGTCTTAGACATATCAGAGAAGAGAGTTGAAAACCTAGCTGCTCATTAAAGATGCCAGTCAACATTGACTAGAACCGTGTAGAGAAATGAGACAATTGTGATCAGAAACAAAGTCAGACATAAGCAGGGAGTTCAGAGTTCAGAGTCAGGCCAAGCGTAAAAACAAGATCAAGGCTGTGTCCACGGTTATGTGTGGGGTCAGAAACATGTTGCACTAAGTTAAATGATTTTGCAGTGTTTAGAAATTCTGTGGCTAGAGAAAAGTTAGAGTAGTTAAAATCACCTACTATAAAAAATCTTGTCAAATTTGAGTACAACAGATGAAAACAGATTGGACAACTCATTCATCTAAGGGGTGAGTAGATAACCATACAACACACTGGGATGTCACACTCAATTTTAAAAGTTATTAGTTCAAAACTATGAAAAGATCCAGCTGTAAATGGGACACAGTTGAGGTGGTTGTTATAAAGCCCTGCAGTGTCCCTCTATGACCTGTGGACCTCACAGCATTCAGACTGTTATAGTGAGGCAGGCAAACCTCCACCAGGGGGCAGCAGTTCCCTGATTTGAGCCAAGTCTCAGTAAGACATAAAATATACTAAATTGTGGAAGGTAACAAAGTCATTAAGAATAAAAGATTTGTTAGACAGTGATCAGGTGTTGAAAATGGTGATTGCTCAAATTAACAGATCGGAAGTTAAGAAGATGAGAGATAGTATATATTGGGAGTACAAGAGGGGTCTGAGCACACAACCCTGAGGAGCACCTGAGATGAGGGTCAGTGGGGTGGAGGCATGGCTGCCGATTCTCACCACATGGGGTCTATTTGTCACAAAGTCAAGGACCTGGTTGCATAGGGCGTCATTGAGCCCAGGTCCGTGAGCTTTCTGTGGGGTTTCGAGTGTGCAGGGCTAAGGCGATGCCGTCGTCCTGTTGGGCCGGTATGGAAATTGTAGGGGGTCCATGGCGGTAGGTAGGGAGGAGGTGATAATAATAATAATAATAATAATAATAAACTTTATTTAGGTAGGTTGATGTACTGTTTGACTGTCCACTCGAGACACAGGTCAGTGCAATGGGGAGGCAGTCAGGTGATGGTGGGCTTCCTGGATTGTGGTGCTTTTGGCAGTGGCCATGGTACCTGTCTGCCTTCATAGTAGCAAGTTGCACACGCGTTGGCAGTGTTGTGATTAGGAAACCAAAATACACAGAAAGCATGAATAAACAGCGAATAAACACGGAGCGCATAGATCTCCTCCCATTTTCTCTCAGATACTGGCACAGATCAATCAAGGACAGACACAACAACGCTGGATAACTTCCTCTGTGCTTTTATCGAGATAGATTTATGAGCCTTGTTCAATACAGCGCTGTTTATGGTCAGAGATGTAATTACGCCGTCTGTGCAAATTGCGCAACATGCTGCCCAGGTATAAATGCTCTGTCTGTTCACACACTCCAGGCTCCACTACACGCAGTTACATTCTTAAGGAGCTGCATGACACCTACTCAGACCTGATCTTCTCCCGTGTTTCTCTGTATTCTCTGCCTCCCTTGTGTCTCCACCTCCCCTGTCTGTCTTTCTGTGTCAGTCAGTGTGTGTGTGTGTGTGTGTGTGTGTGTCTCCCTCTCTCTCTCTCCTGGCTCCTGCTTCACCTCCACACCTGTCGTCAATTAGCTCACCAACCTCTTCACCAACTCATCACCAGATTGTTCTGCCAACCTCCGTGGTCGTCACTCTCTCGGCTGCTTCAGTATCATGTTGTACTTGAGTTTATTCCAGTGTTTCCTTGAGCCTTTTTAACTCACTGTGTGCTTCCAGAGTGTCTCCTCATCCACCCATGCCACTTCAGCCTGCTTCCTCACTCATCTGCCTGCCTGCCCTCTGCCTCAACAGGCCTGCCTGCCCTCTGCCTCAACAGGCCTGCCCTCTTCCTCAACAGGCCTGCCTGCCCTCTTCCTCAACAGGCCTGCCTGCCCTCTGCCTCAACAGGCCTGCCCTCTGCCTCAACAGGCCTGCCTGCCCTCTGCCTCAACAGGCCTGCCTGCCCTCTGCCTCAACAGGCCCGCCTGCCCTCTACCTCAACAGGCCCGCCTGCCCTCTGCCTCAGCCTGCCTGCCAGCTCCCTCACTCATCAGCCTGCCCTCTGCCTCAGCCTGCCTCATCTCCACCACAACCATTCATATCTTTCATTAAACCCAGGTTTCCCTACAACTGTTTTGTCTGCATTTGGGTCCAGCAAGAAGCAAGCTGTAACAGCTAGAATAGTTTCAGAAGGATTTGTATCTGTAACTCAGTGCACAATCAAATGCGTTTGTAAAATTTGATGATTTGTATCTGTAACAAATCATGGAGGAAGGTTAGAAAGTCTGTAGTCCTGTTTGAGCTTGATAGTTAGTGATGTCATTTCTATTTACCTTCACTGAATAAACCAACAATTTCATCTGTGCCATCTTACCCACCTTTACCATCCAGGATCTGTTATCACCTGTGTAAATCTAGGTGACTAGCTAAGCATCATCATAGAACTTTGCACTGCATTTCTGCATTTCCAAAGACCAATCTGACTTCAAAATGACAGTACACCACCTCAGACTGTTGTTGAGAAACGTCCTGTTTCCACAGACCAATTTCATTTCAGAATGATAGCAGAACACCTCAGTGTGTCACTCAGACAATATCAGGGCATTCTGATGTCATATATGAGCTATGTTCAACATCAGACTGTCCTGATATTGAAAAAAAGACCCTTTTGACCCCTGACCCTTCGCCCCTGCAGTCATTCTTGCGAGGGTGAAGGCTGATTTTACTCCTTTTGGCCACCGCTGTTGCTAAGTTAACCAAATTCCAGATATAGTAGTTATATATACTCTAAGGTAGTTACATAGTAGCTTTGAGAGAGGCAGACAACCTAACTGATCCGTACTGTGCTGTTGCCTCAGTCTCAACTTGTGAGGAAACAACAAAAATGACAGGCCCTGCCCCTTTCATGTTGATTGACAGCCAGCCACACTATTCTAGAGACAGACATCATACTCTGTAAACTTGCACAACAATGGAGGGAGGCTGGGAGACAACGGACCTTATATATTTTCTGGAATCAAGGAACAAGCGCAGACGCAAGGGCTTGTTCAGCGTGGCCAACACTTGTTTTGGTAATTTAGGGGCATGATGCACTAGCGCAACAGAGATATAGTTGTACAAAGGATTGGATTAAGAGAAATAAATTGTCAGTAGCTGTGGCCGGTCTGTCTTCAGGTATAGCCAATCAGCTCCTCTCATTCCCTTTAAAAGTTGTGCGCTCTGCACCATGATGCACTGACAGTTTCACAATGGACAGGGAGAGTCCAGGCTAACTGTTGTAAGATTATTTTGGCATCCTGTGTCCACCAGGAAGATATTGTTGGTTTCCATTGGTCTCCTTTCTCTTAACCAGATAAACATTGGAGAAAAGATCTCACACAATGTCCTGAAGTCAAAGCTGCAGACACACCCCAACCTACATCAACAGGACTGAGGTGGAACGTTTCTCCAGCATCACATTCTTGGGCGTCCACATCAATGAAGACCTCTCATGGTCCCTCAACACCTCCT
>OMKK01089610.1:0-14413 GCA_900302305.1 Polymixia japonica
CAAAAACACACACACAGACACACACAGACAGACAGACACACACACACACACACACACACACACATACACAAACAGGCACACACACACACACACACACACACACACACACACACACACACACACACACACACACACACACACACACACACACACACGTGCTCTCACACATCACACAAGCCAGAGATCGTGGCAGAGGAGGTCCATCAGGACCTTTGATGATGGGATGATGTTGTGAACTTGCTCTGATGTTGAAGGAGGAACATCCAGTCTGGTTGCCGAGCGATATGGTCAAAAGAGTGATTGTGTTATTCACTTGTTTTGATTTTGAAAGTCTGGTTGTTAAGTGCATGAACAACTGGCTGGAGTGGTCATTGTCTGATAAACTGTTTTTGATGCAGAATAAGTAATTATTTAGTTATGCAGGGGGTCATTGGATCTTTGAAAGACCCTGCAGATCACCACTGCATCATAGTTGCAGCTAGAATAGTTTCAAAAGGATTTGTATCTAACCCACCGCAATAAATGCCTTTCAATTTAATGATGATATTTACAGCGTTTAGACACAAAAGCCCAGCAAATTGTGGACCGCTTGGCTTGCAATCACTGTCACTGCTTGGTGGCACAGTAAGGTTGATGGCTGATGACCGTGTCGTCTCAAGAGGCCGATCCAGAAACTTTGAAATTGCCAGAGATTTCTTACGGTTGCAATAACTGCACCCTCTCCACACAAATAGAGGGCAATTCACAAATAGATTTTAATCCAAAAATAAAAATGTACCAATTCCCAAAACCGTTTAAGGACAGTCAGTATGGTTAAGCTATGCAAATGAGAATTTTTGAGTGAATAAATGCGTTTCAATTTAATATATTTTTGCATATTTCCAAGTGATGGGGTACAGTTACAAATCCTTTTGAAGCTATTCTAACTTCATATGTTCCATGATGTTCCTTTGATCTGTATTTATACATTCATTTCAGTAGTCAACATTTCATGAATTGTGTGGTAGTTGTCCATGATTACTTTAATCTTGTTGTATTTGAGCCTTTGATCTTTTAATCTCAGAAGGCAGTGTATTTGTTCGACAATAGTATTGTGTTTTTTGGAAATGCATGCATGTTGGTGTACAACTGTGTGTGTGTGTGTGTGTGTGTGTGTGTGGGTTTACATGTTTGTGTGTTTGTGTCAGCATTTACCCATAATTCATGGATGTCATGGTAAACTACCCTGTGATTGAAATCCCTGAAGGTGCTGTGTGATGTTCTGCTTCTACCGTTAGCAAAGGATAGTTACAACAAGCAGTTCAAAACAAGCTCGACCTTAATCCTCCCCAAAAGCCAACATGTCAGGATGCCTGTGTGTTTGAAACACTTGTTTAGGTGATCTTCATTATACTGGATAACCTTTTACGTTTTATATAACAAAACAAGGCAGTCAGACACAACCTCTCCAGGGTTGTTAGAAAGAGGTTGGCTAGATTATCTTTTACACTTGTAACAAAACACAGATGGTGCCTCATCAAGTCAGGGGTGATGAACACTAACATCATTATTACTAACATTCATCTTATTGTGTGGATTCGAGCTGGATTTAGAAAGCAGTCCCCTGACACAAAGAAAACAATGTTATTTAAATGAGGTTGCTGTAGCCCAGGAACCATCCCTGGTCCCCACTGGGGAGGCATTGGAAACCAAATAACACAACTGGTTCTGAGATGGGGAGGATGGTTTTGTCTGGGTAACTAGCCAGCCCCTTGATCAGGTAGTTATTGTTATGGAGCCTTTAAGATGTGTAGCGCCTTGATATGACATCATGAGGAACTGCAGCGTGGAGCAGAGCAATATTACTGTGTTGAATGTTCCCCAGTGGAGCAGACGAAGGGACTGTTTCCAATGCTTTGCACTGTGTTCTTCCTTATAGTGAGGAAGGCAGATGCACAGGGACCCTTCAGCGTGTGCAGGGTGACAGGGTGAGAGGGTGGCAGGGTGGCAGGGTGAGAGGGTGGCAGGGTGGCAGGGTGAGAGGGTGACAGGGTGAGAGGGTGGCAGGGTGGCAGGGTGAGAGGGTGGCAGGGTGACAGGGTGAGAGGGTGGCAGGGTGACAGGGTGAGAGGGTGAGAGGGTGGCAGGGTGAGAGGGAGGCAGGGTGGCAGAGTGACAGGGTGAGAGGGTGGCAGGGTGAGAGGGTGACAGGGTGAGAGGGTGGCAGGGTGACAGGGTGAGAGGGTGGCAGGGTGACAGGGTGACCTAGGGGTGGAAAGGTCGTCTCTCAACCAGAAGGACGTCTATCTGAAGTTTGACTATTTGTTATATTTAAGCCATAGTCAAAGTCTATCTGTGAAACCGGCCCCGGGACTTAAGATCAGCTTTCTGTCTCTCTTTAGCCAGCATTCTTAAACCTTTTCAACGTGTAACAAATGAGAAATTAAATCTCTCGCCCTGGGAGCCAAGCTCAATAAAACCTCTTTCTACTCATGTACTCGCTTACACTACTACAAACAGTGGTTGATGTGGGGTGTCATACCATGCACGTCCAAGTTTAGTTGACAATGTTTTATGTTGAGAGACGACGCAAATGGTTATTTTGTTTAAAATGTCAATTAAATTCAAAAAAACAATTTCTATTGACATTATTTCATGGTATATTCATAGTTTAAAAAAAAAAAAAAAAGGAAATAGAAAACTGAGAATTATTTTCCAAAATCGAACTCAAAAAACCAGGAATCCCTCAGCACTGGTAGATGCACGTAGCACATTTGGATACTTGTGGTTACAGCAATGTTACCAACCTTCATTTATAACTGTTACCATTGCAAATGTATTTGTGTTTGCTATTTAGATGACAGCTGTTTCAGACTGATATGTTGTCAGTATATCAGTACTGCAAACACTGAACTGAAACACAACATAGAATTAGGCACATCAAAGATTGAGTGTTTTTGTTAGATGTCGCTGTCGGTGATCAGGTTAAGATCCGTGCCTGTTGCCATGGTGATGTGTTAGCTCCTCCCAGGCCCTGCACTACGTTGTATCACAAACGCTCCACAATATTTTCTTTGTAAAGAAACTAAACTTAACTAAACAAAAGATACGAGGTATATACCAAGATTCAATGTGATTTTCATTTTATTTTTTAATTAAGGATACAGCACAACATTCTTTTCACTGTATCTCTTACAATGGAGTCAGTAGCCCTTATCTGAAGGGCTTAGTTGATGTAGTGACAATAGTGTCTATAATAGATATCAAACAATGCTATAATGTGTAAGGTTTACTGCTACAGTGTTGGAAATAGTTCTTTAAAGAAGTAGTTGTTTATACAGTTTACTTCAGAGTGATGTTTCCCTGCTGTTTTTTGAGCACAGAACTACCGTCAACATGTCAGGGTCTTGGGGTGAACTCACTTATCCCTGGAGGTTTTGTTCAAATATAAAGAAAGCAAATATCAAACAAACCCTTGATTTTCTAAAAGTTGATGTGTTTTGACCTTCTTTCATTTATTTGCATTATGTTACCTATACTTATACAAACTGAAAAGGGCTTTATGTGACATTTCCAAACAATTGCTGAGGAGGTGGAGGTTACAATGACATTATTATGTGTTTAGCACTGCTGGATGGGGCTAACCTGCACTGCATTGGACTGTATGTTTTCAATTGATGTCACATCTGGTGTCTGTGGTCATGTTGATGTGGTCACTCTACATTCCTCCTAGTAGTCAAGCATTTGGTTTAATAGAAGAGAGAAGACCAACTCAGATGGACACAACATATCAACACACCTATTATTATCTGGATTCTAGTTCTGTGCTGACAACTGCATTGATTCATTGATTTTTACTGATGTATCTCAGTTGGCGAGGGGACTAGCTGTTGCCATTCAAAGTTCTCGGTTCTGCTTCTGGCTGTGGTGTGTTCACATAACCCACAAGAAGGAAAGGATGCCTTTTAACACAAACCAAAATAACTTATTCCTATCTGTGTGTGTGTTTCTGTGTATTTTCTAGGTGTGCATGTGAGGCTGCAGTTGGACAGCGCGAGGGAGATAGTCCAGAGAACATGAGGAAAAGCAGGAGTGTGCTCACAGTGTCTCCCAACGATGTAAGTAATGTTGTCCCTCACAAGCTGGGCTACGAATGCTAACTTCACGTGAAAGTAGAGCCCTTGTTTCTGTTGTGTTGGTGTCTCAGAGCGAAACAAAGAGATGTGTATGTTTTTTGCGTGTGATGCAGGAGTTACTGATAGAAGACTGACGTCTTCAGTTTGTGTTTTCTGTTTGGTTGAGTGAAACACGTACTTTGTTTTGTGTTCTGACAATTAATGATGTGAGTTTTGAAACTGCAGTAAGTGGTTTACTAACAGAGGATTCCCTAAAACCTATTTGAAAACAGATATACCTACAGATGTATCCGTTTCAGCTTTAACAGGCTTTACTTTTACAATTTTACAAGTAAAATCCACCACCATAATAGAAGAAATTAAAAATCCCTGTCTGTAGTAGTTTCTTTTCCTTTTCCTTTTTACAATTTTGCTGTACTGCCTCAAGATTTCCATTACGACTGTGAGTCACATATAAAGAGCATCTCAGGTGACTTGACAAAGTGCTGGAACCTTGAAGCACAGAGAGACAAAGCGACACAGATCTACACTGAGAAACATACATGAAGGTCTTCACTACCAAGAACAGCAGTGTTCCAGTTACTAGTGTTTGCGGTTGTGTGCTGGAGAGGTGGCATCAAAGCTGGAGATGTAAGCAGCCTCAACAGGCTGGTCTGTGGCTGGACTGAGGCTGGACTGAGGCTGGACTGAGGCTGGACTGAGGCTGGACTGAGCCTGGACTGAGCTTGGACTGAGGCTGGACTGAGTCTGGACTGAGCCTGGACTGAGGCTGGACTGAGGCTGGACTGAGGCTGGACTGAGCCTGGACTGAGCCTTGACTGAGGCTGGACTGAGGCTGGACTGAGGCTGGACTGAGGCTGGACTGAGCCTGGACTGAGGCTGGACTGAGCCTTGACTGAGGCTGGACTGAGGCTGGACTGAGCCTGGACTGAGGCTGGACTGAGGCTGGACTGAGGCTGGACTGAGGCTGGACTGAGCCTGGACTCCGTGGAGGTTGTAGCAGAGGAGAGGAAGAAGACTGTGAGCTGATGCAGCTTGGGATCCACCTTCAGCCTTCGGTCTCATGTGTGCAGCACAGAACTCTTATCTTCAATATATTTTAATTGCATTAATAGTCCTCATTTTGCACAGTGCTTGATGCATATTGCACATTTTCGATCTGCTTCTCCCATGTTGGACTGATGATGTACATTGACTTGCATGTCCTTTGTTTGCTGTTAATTAATTAATTATTATTTAGTTAGGCGCTTTGTCTTTTATCTTCTACACCTTAATTTTTTATGCCTGATTCTCTGCTACTGTGCAACATAAAGTTCTATCTCTAGTTACCTGTGTCCTTGTGGAGAACGTACTTCCCACGTTTTGTTGAGAAGAAGGAATACACAACTACAGAGTACAGAGGAAGCAGTTTTAACAGAGATGCTCTGCTTGTAGTTGCACAATCGCTAATGAATCACAGGTGTTCATTTTCCCAGCTGTTAATAGACTGCTCCTTCTACACTGTAGAAAATACCATTGTTTATTTGTGCTTGCTAGTTACTTCAAGAGATTTGTATTTAATTAGAGCAGAGGGAAAATTAACAATAATTGTTTAGAAACTATTAGGATAACAAGAAGTTTTGGTAGTTTAGAAAGATGGTGCGTCATTCTCTCAATGAATATTACGCCAGGTCACCGTCCGATGCATCCTCGATAGTTTAGGCTTCACAAGATAACGTCCGGGATGTTTTATCTGTCCTCGTCTTTGCACTCTTTTGTTTTGGAACAGTACTCCGTCTGTTAGGTATTACGTCAAATGTGTCAAGCAAGGACACAAGAACGGACAAGAATGCATATTGAGAAAGACTCCCGGACAGAGAGACACAAAGAGAGACACACAGTACATTGTTCTTTTTACCTGCAACCAAATCTACCCTCGGGTACAAAAAAAGTTACCTTACCTTACCTTACATGTTGGACCTATGAGAGAAACAAGGACACGTTGTAAAGGCACTGAACGAGTGGTACAGTAAACGTAAGAAAGCAGGGCATCCGAGAAACAGTGTCTGCCCACTGCTGGTGTCTCAGGCCAGGCATGGTGCTGTGTGGCAGGGCGGAAGCAGAATACAGAGCCCAGCATTTCTCCATGTAAAGATCCAAAGATACTCTGCAGTATGCTTTCCTCTTAACTCTCTATATTTGGCTGGGCCACAACAGCGGGGCCACTGACTCACTGACTCACTCACTGACTGACTCACTCACTGACTCACTGACTGAGTGATGAAGTTACACCATTGGTCGGCCGAGTGTTGGAGTTTCCTCATTGGCCGTTGCTCTTTCAAAATGAATCGGCGCGACAATTTCGCACAATGAGTATGTTTACATGACCATGAGAAACCAGATTATTGGGAATTGTGGGTTTATGCCAATAATACTAATAATTAGTATAATTAGTAATGTGATTACTCAATCTACATGATTCTTTGCATTAATTGTTGTATGCTCCAGGGACAAGACGTTAATACGGCGGTGTTTCCTGAAGTTAATTGTTCAGTCACGTGTGCTGGAAAATCAAAACGAGCGCAGACGACCGTCCGCCTGACATGCACAGTTTCCAAAAGCCGCAAGAGAGCCTAGTAAGATGCATCAAAGAATCGAAAGATTCTGCAAATCCAGGGGTCTTTATCGGGTTTTTGAATACACCGATTAAGACCTTTCCCCGAGTTTGGAGATCAGATAAAGGCGTTCACATGACCATTTTAATAATGACGTTATTACCATTATGGGGTTATAATCGGTGTATTGATGTGCTCATTGACAGCCATGAACTAGCCTTCAACCTAGTCTTGTTTTATCTTTTCTGGTCCTTTCCATCACTCTGTCATGGTCTCCCTCTCTCTGCTCTTACGCTCCTCGCTCTCTTCCCCCTCCCCCCGTTCCCTCACCGTCAGCTCACAGGTTTCACACGTGATGTTCACACCTCAAAGGTAGCGGCTCTCGCTCGACGCATCTCGCATACTACATGCTGCTTTAGAACTTGGTAATGTCACCCGGCTCTGCGTGACCTTCCACTTCCACACCGCCTGCATGCACACGTCTCTGCCCGCCTGTGTACAGTACATCCTGCACGCACATGTGCTGTTTGTCAGACAGTCCGTAGCTGAAGGTGTGGATGTATATCTCAGTGTCCGTCTCTCTCCAGTTTGTACGTTGTGTGTTTTTTGTTTTCGTTCATTCCGTTCTCCTCCTTTCACGGGATTCATTTTCTTCTATTCACTCGTGTTCGGCTCTAACCCACTTTTCATTGTTTTGTCTCGATGTGTTTTCACGCTCTCCCTCTAACCTCAATCCAACGACAATGAAAACCTTCTATTGCGGCTTTTTCAAGCACTGGTCAGGAGCCAGAGGTGGATTGTGGGAAAACAAAATATATCTTCCTTGAATGATTCTGGAGTAATTGCTATCGTGAGGCTGCTGGCTGTTAGGTTGCCAAAGACTTCCCAGAAACCCCACACAGGAAGGCAATATTTTGTTGTCTTCACATGTTGTCTGGATAAGATTATTGTGTGATTTTGTCTGAAGTACTTGATCTGAAAACGGTTGTTTACGCAAACTTTGCAGTACAATTGATAACTTGCACAAACTGTTTTTACACTGTTTACAGTACAAACTCTCAGAGTTAGTCTTGATACTTGCAACAGGTGTACAAACCAAGCAGGCATGCTTATTTCTGTGTGTGTGCGTGTGTTTACGTGTAAGCATAGTTGTGCACGTGTGTTTGTACGCGTGTGTCTACAGTAAGGCAGGATGTCTGTATTATTTGTGTCAGGGAAAGCACAGTTAAGACGTTTATAAAGCTGTACGGTTGAGTTTGCTGAGGTGGGAGATTGTTATTGGATTTTGGCTCAAGCAGAGGGGATTTGATCTAGCTGGCGGCTGATGCCTGGTTGGGATTAGATCAGAGTGGAGTAAGAGTGTGTGACTGTTGTCTGTGTTGGCGAGAGAGTGTGTGTTATTGGATTGTGGCACGTGAAGTGGAGGTGCAGCTGAGTGATGGATGGATCAAATAATGACCCGGCACTTGTTCAGCTCACAGCTAACTGTTGAGTGCATCCATTTGTACACCTGCTTTCATACTTATGTGAGAGCAGCTCCCCGGTTACGCTCGCCTGCGGATACACACTTTGAATTATGGGGCAGTCACATTAGCAGAAAAGTGAGCGAAGATTCGAGTCGCTTTCTGCAGCGATAAAGGATATGATGACATGTAGTTAAAGGTGGGATGGAGCCATTGTCAATGTTTGGTTAACAGCTATCCAGAGGCGGACATGATTTCCTTCTTGATTTTATGTTTGTAATCTGCCTGAACTGGATTGTAGAGCTGTGGTACGGAAATGATGAAGGACTGCCTCCATTTTGTAGTGTTGTTGAGGTCATTCAAAATGTATTTCTATTTGAATTTGTGGGTCAAAATTCAACATAGTTGAGCTAGGAAGGGCGATACATCTTTGAATGGAAGTGAAATGCTCATTCCATAAAAATCTCTTTCCCAGGATTAAATCACAGTGAGGTGTGTCTACCCACAAGTCTATACTAAAGCCACATCTATATCTTCCATTGTTAAGAACACCCACCCAGCCAAGACTAGCTCTTGTTTCAGCTTTAAACAAAACCACACGTCATATTTCTAAACGAAATTAGTGTCACTAAAATTGGTTTATAATTGCACCCGTGTGGCCCTACAGTCAAAACTGGAAAGCTTGTAGATTTGAGGAAGATTTGTACAACTGGTGAGTGCAGAGCGAGAAGAACAGCCAGGAGAACAGCCAGGAGAACAGCCAGGAGAACAACCAGGAGAACAGCCAGGAGAACAGCCCCTCCAACAACATACAATGCAATCATCATTTTCATTTAGTAAAACTGGGAAAAGCTTTCAACATCAACCATTTCGCTGACATTTTCTGCAGCAAAAAACATCATAACCTTTATGAAAATTACTGGGTCTGCAATTTCATTGAAATATCACAATGACAAACAAGTCGTATTCAGTACTTGTCAATAAGAAAGTCATCACAGCTTTCTTCCTTGGTTTGCAATTTTCACCAAATCCCAGCATTTCATCTCTGAATAAACAGACAACAATGCAGCATAGTTTTGGATTTCCAAGAAAAAGTTTGAAAAAGATTTTCAGGTTGCAGTAACGACATAAAAGCAGCCTAAGCAGCCGTAGTTGCCTCCAGACACACAGAGTAATAGTCCTCCTCTCTCTCTCCCTGCTGTTGTCTGTCCTCGCCTGACCCCGTTCCTTCCTGTGTGATAGATGATGTCTGAGAACGTCTGCTTCACATTAACACGATGTCTTTGTTGTTCTGTTGTTCATTCCATGTCAGTTATCAACCTGGTTTTGTCTGCGTTGCTCCATGTAGTCCACCATTCTCCTTCTCATTCAGGGTTGTTATATATTTCACTTTTTATTTGAACATCCTTTCGAACGTGGGGGAAAAAATAATATTGTAACAGTAATGACCTGTTGGAATTCAAAATGTACAGTCTGTAAATGCAGCAGAAAGTAGTTTGTGTTGTGATCCAGCAGAGGGCGCTCTAACAATTCACTGTCAGTTTGTACTGGGAAGCTCTCTGACCGGATGTTCTCGTCGGCAGGTAATATTGTAAATAAAAAGCCGCACTTCATCCCAATCAAGTTGATAGACTTGTGTTTCTGGATAATAATATTAAATATATTATAGACTTGTGTTTCTGGATAATAATATTAGATATATTATAGACTTGTGTTTCTGGATGATAATATTAGATATATTATAGACTTGTGTTTCTGGATAATAATATTAGATATATTATAGACTTGTGTTTCTGGATAATAATATTAGATATATTATAGACTTGTGTTTCCGGATAATAATATTAGGAATTAAGTCGGGCCTTGCTGTGTTTGCTACATGTTTAGTTCAAATCTATTGGAATTCTCTCCTGTTGTCTGTGATTTTCTATTCAGGAAGGCTTTTTCATTTTAACTCTTATTACTATTCCCATTATGTTGTTGTTTGTTCTATACTGTTGCACTTTGAGACTTTGAGTGTCACTATGAATAAAAAGTGCGGTACAAATATATTTATTATTCTGATGCGTTAATACAGCTGTTAAAAAAGTTAACAACCAATTGCTGGAAGAATGCGATGTTAAAAATAACGATTAAAATAATGGTAAAATTAAAATAACAAATAACGAAAAAATAAAATAAAGTTGCGGGTCATTTCATATCCATTCGAACTTGATTTTTGGATATAGTAACAGTCAGCAGACACCCCTGCTTACCTGTCCTGCAGGAACACACTGAACCCCCACCAGCTCCCCGTGACCTCTGACCTCCCCGTGACCTCTGACCTGTCCTGCAGGAACACACTGAACCCCCACCAGCTCCCTGTGACCTCCCCGTGACCTCTGACCTGTCCTGCAGGAACACACTGAACCCCCACCAGCTCCCCGTGACCTCTGACCTCCCTCTGGACGGACCAGAGAAGAATCAACAGAGCCTAGTTACTGCCTGACACCGTCCAGGTATTTACCAGCTATGTTTGTTGTCTGACGGAGGGTTTAAGGTCGGGGGTTAATATTTCTGCGGTTCCGTTGTAGCGGATATCCGGATACAGTCTATCACAACTCCCATTGAGATGAATTCTTGCTTTTGGAAAATTTTGAAATCTTTGAAAATGAATCGCACCACATCTCTCCCTGCATGGATCTGTATGGAAAATGATTTAATTTTAAGCAAAACAGATATGTGCAAAGCTTTTAACCATCACTTCATTTCCTCTAGCCATTTATTTGACAGGCTGTCTGCTGATATAAACTATAAACTATACTGTAGCTGGCATCTCATCCAATTCTTCTTACCACCCTGGAAATAGATTTTCATTTAGACCTGTAAGTTACAGTGAAGTTTATAATGCACTAGTCTTAAATACAAGGACGTCTAAAGGTTAAGATGATCTTGATCCCTCCTGCTGTGCCACTAGCTCACATTTTTAATCCAACATTTATCTCGGATAAAATCCCAAATGTATGGAAGGTTCCTCAGGTTGTTCCTCGACATAAAGGTGGGATTCCAGTGACTTCAATAATTATCATCCAATCTCAAAATTGTCCCGTTTAGCCAAAATATTAGAATCCTTAGTTAATTCTCAGCCTTCCTGATGTCATATAATATCTAATATAATATCTAATATAATATAATATCCATCCAGCAGGTTATAGTACAGCAACAGCTGCACCACTTGTAATGACAGAGTGGTAAACTCTGGATAACCATCAACATTGTGCTGCTCCGTATCAAAGGCATTGATACGGTTGACCATAACATTTTATTGAACAAGTTATCTTTCATTGGATCCTTGTACAGAAACAAACCATGCTTCAGTCGATCATACAGTCAACATTATGGAGACATTCTGTACATCTCTCCTTCCAGCTGAAAGCCCCTCGATGCTCGATGTGTTTTATCACTGGAGATAAATGTCTCACTCACCGTTGTATTTTGTATGACAAAGTGGGACGGTCCTCTTTAACAAAGAGAAGGGACTTGGATTGTATTTTATTAATCTACAAGGTTAAGAAACATCCTCATTATCGCTGATTACATCGCTGATATCACTTTTAAATACAGCAGTTATGGTACCAGGTCACAGGGCGTCTTGGCTCTGGATACACCACATGTAGAAACTAAGATTAGCAAAACAGTTTTTAGTTACTAGTTCAAGTTCAAGTGTTCAAGTTCATGCTGCTGCACACGTTGACTAAACAAACAGGAAATCAGTGACGCGTTTCTTCTTCTTCTTCTTCTTCTTCTTCTTCTTCTTTAGTGTAACAGCGGTCGGCATCCATAACTGTTGCATTACCGCCTCCTACTGGAAAATGCTTGGTCCTCCCTGCGTTTGTGGAGACACACGAATAGGTTGAGATTCACAAATACATTTAAAAATGCTAAGTTGACGTACAAATGATGATATACAAGTGGTAAATTAGAGGCACAGATATAGATTTACAGATACAAATCACTGCATTTATTTGTGCATTGTGTTTTATGAGTTACGTAACTTGACATTTCTTTATGAATACTAATGAGACTGTTTTAAACCCATAAGAACAGTCAATCATTAACATTTTATGATAAGAGGATATACTAAAGCACTGTAAAAGACATCTTACCCTGCTGAGAGAGAAAGAGACAGCCAGCTACATGAATACTGACATAAGATTCAAGTTTCAGACACACATCATTCTGGTAAAAGGAATCCTGTATGAAGTCTTCTGAAGGTTGAGTTATTTTCTGCCACATAGAGAAAATAAAGTGTCCAGAACCAAACATCAATAAGACACAGTCATGAGTTTGACCAGCCGCTCGATGTGCAGGACGTCTACATCTGTAAACAAACCAGGACTCTGTCTGTTTGATGGCAGAACGTCCAGACCGCCTCAACCCAGCCTCATGAAGGATGTATAGCAGATAATAATAACAATAATAACTAATAATAATAACAATAACAATAATAATCTTATGTTATGCATTCTATGTATTCTATTTTCATCTTTATTTTTATCTTATTTTTATTATGTGAAGCACCTCCTCTTCTAGCATGTCTGCAATGCTCTTTTCCTCTGTGAAAGTCCTGTTTGATTGCTCTGGTCTGGGCCCTCTCACTGGGGGTTTGATTAACAAAATATATACCAGTAACCAGCATATACCAGAGAGCATGTCGCTCAAAAGCCCACATCCCTGAAGTCCCTGTCACCATGGTGACAGACAGGTTCAATATGGAACAGGTTTATAAACACTGAGGATGACTGAGGGACGGTTGAGGGCTGATGAGTGGAACAGACATGGAAGAACCACGTTGTTTCTGGGCAGTCGCACCTTGATCCTACTCTTCATATGTCATGTGACCTGTGTGTGTCAAAAATCTCACTTAAATGCTTAAATAGAAGTGTACTTTTACAAGTTTTTTTAACAAACTATTCTTGGTTTGGTTATTATTTTCTATAGCGCTTCACCTTCAGTATTAAATGGGGACATCATTTTTTTATATATTGACACACACACACACACACACACACACACATATGATGGTGATAGTGTTGAGGTCATAAGGTCATTGTAAAGGTTCTGATCAGAACATTGTGAGCACAGAGCCGATCAAACAGCCTGGTCCTGGAGGTCCAGTCCTCTGCTGAATGGAGGTTCATATCTCACAGCAGCTTCTGAAGTCCTCACTTCATCTACAGAGGAAAACAACTGACGGCCACAGGGCATCTGTGTGGTAACCATGGTAACATCCTCTGCATTATTATCAACCCCAGAACACACGAAGCCCGCAAACCAAACCATCATACAACTGGCCTCATTTATAAAACTAAAACACTTTAATAACTTGCCCTGTGACTATAAGATGATGATGTGTGAGAGAAGTCCTGGCTAATGAGGTTAGAGCTCTACTGTTACTGTTACTGTTACTGCTACTGCTACTGTTACTATACTGTTACTGCTACTGTTACTGTTACTGTTACTATAACTATACTGTTACTGCTACTGTTACTGTTACTGTTACTATACTGTTACTGTTACTGCTACTGTTACTGTTACTGTTGCTGTTACTGTTACTGTTACTATTACTGTTACTGTTGCTGTTACTGTTACTATTACTGTTACTGTTACTGTTACTGCTACTGTTACTGTTACTATTACTGTTACTGCTACTGTTACTGTTACTGTTACTGTTACTGCTACTGTTACTATTACTGTTACTGTTACTATACTGTTACTGTTACTATACTGTTACTGTTACTGTTACTATACTGTTACTGTTACTGTTACTGCTACTGTTACTGCTACTGTTACTATTACTGTTACTGTTACTATTACTGTTACTGTTGCTGTTACTGTTACTATTACTGTTACTGTTACTGCTACTGTTACTATTACTGTTACTGTTACTGCTACTGTTACTGTTACTGTTACTATACTGTTACTGTTACTGTTACTGCTACTGTTGCTGTTACTGTTACTGTTACTATTACTGTTACTGCTGCTGTTACTGTTACTGTTACTATTACTGTTACTGTTACTATTACTGTTACTGCTACTGTTACTGTTACTGTTACTATACTGTTACTGCTACTGCTACTGTTACTGTTACTGTTGCTGTTACTGCTACTGTTACTGTTACTGCTGCTGTTACTGTTACTGTTACTATACTGTTGCTGTTACTATTACTGTTACTGTTACTATACTGTTACTATTACTGTTA
>OMKK01089623.1:0-10906 GCA_900302305.1 Polymixia japonica
GATAGATAGATAGATAGATAGATAGATAGATAGATAGATAGATAGATAGATAGATAGATAGATAGATAGACAGACAGATAGATGATAGATAGATAGATAGATAGATAGATAGATAGAAAGATAGTTAGATAGATAGATAGATAGATAGATGATAGATAGATAGACAGACAGACAGACAGACAGACAGACAGACAGACAGATAGATAGATGATAGATAGATAGATAGATAGATAGATAGATAGATAGATAGATAGACAGACAGACAGACAGACAGACAGACAGACAGATAGATAGATAGATAGATGATAGATAGATAGATAGATAGATAGATAGATAGATAGATAGATAGATAGATAGATAGATAGATAGATAGATAGATAGATCTCTTAAGGCTAAACCAACGATATTGGACTAACATCCATCTTTATGAGCACCATAAATAAATAAATAGCACAACATGGATTATTATATGGATAGTATTTGACACCTTTGAGGTGTAGACGTCTCCAGCAGCAACACCATCTCCTGATAGTTCTCATGTCCGACTGAAAAATAAAGTTGAGCTTTAAATGCCTTTATAGCCTGAAATAAATCCACGCAATGTTACAGTACATTTAGTCAATGATAAAATCTATGGCAATATAGTTTTTTATAGAAAAAGCAATCACCGCTTCCAGTAAATACAGTATCTGCTAAACAGGTAAGATATATGGAAAATGGACTGCATTTATATGGCACTTTTCTAGTCTTGCGACTACTCACAATAGTCGCAAGACTACTTTGTGGCCTAATGGTGCATGTTGACCGTATCCTCGAAACAAGACGAGGAAATGATTAAATGTGTTAAGTAGTTCACCCTACAAAGTTGACTGTATCAATAAGAACTCACCTCACTGTCGTAGGGCTTTTGGAGGGCAGCATACATTGCATACCGAAATAAACAGAGTTCTGTTTATGTTCTTCTGTACTGTTGTGTACTGAAGACAATGTGATCTACGGTTATCAACAAAGAGGCATTTCAGAAAAGGTTTTCATTTAAAAAATTAGCAGATAAAATGAGAAACAGATTAATGTAGTGCATCGAGGCTAAACTATTGCAGTACTAAAAAGTGGCCTGGGAGTAGCAGCAATTCCTAATAAGGGCTTTAGGAAGGAAAGAACATGGAACAAACCAAAAACATATAACATTTAGCATAGGGTTGGGGCCATACTGTATGTCTGTGGTACTGACAACAGGAAACCAAAGTGATTTACAAAAAATGCATCAATGCCTTGCCTCTCCATAATGCCAGTGGATTCTCAAGTATCCTTTCGGCGGAGGCCGACTCCTGCCCTGCCTGCCTCGCGCTCCCCCCTGGTGGAAATCCACAGAGTCCGCCCGCTCCCTCCACGCTAGCCCAGCGCTGATGGCGGAGAGCGTGACGGCTTGGTCCAAGCTGCGGGATGAGTACAACGAGGAGGACAACCGGCGTGTCTACGAGGAGGAAGACAAGACGAGGACACACTGACAGCCCACCGCTACCCGCTCAACAACCTGCCGCTGGCCTCCTTGCTCAGCAGGCTTAGCGCTAATAGTCATGAGAGGTGCCCCACCTGGGCCAGAGGGGATGTTCCCCATGGCGGTTGGGCTCAAGGGGCCCCTCTGTCTGTGCAATGGCTCGCTCACTGGATTTGTGATGCGATCCGCAGGGGTTGTGAAGCGATGGATCGTGTTGCCCCAGCGCGCCTGAGGGCACAATCCACTAGGGGCGCTTTTCAGGGGTGTCTCAGTGGAGGAAATCTGTCTGGCTGCCTCCTGGTCTTCCACTTCGACCTTGTGCAGTCGTATTTTAGGGACATGACTGCTGGTTCTGTGTCTTCAGTGCTTGGGGTACTGTCTGGGGGACCTCGTCTGGAGCAGACTGAGAGCTTGTTATTTAACGTCCAGCTTGTCGCTGGCTTTTTGCAGTCCAATGCGAGACCCTCGGGCAGGCAGCAATCAGCAGTTAGACTGCTGCTGTGTTTTTAGTTGCTGGGGTTGGACTAGTGTCGATTCGGGCCCAGCTGGGAGTACATCTATCCTTAACGGCCTTCGCCGTCAGTGTAAACCAATAGCGACGCCCGTTGGCTGGAGCACTTACTCATAGAACTGGAGATACATCCGGGTAACTATTTGTCCAGCCTTCGGTCTTCCAGACATCCTGTGGCGTCCATGTTCATTCCTAAGCTTCAGTGGGTAGAGGTATCCTGTAACCTTTTACTACTGTAGTCAACAACTCACAAACAACTCAATTATGAACCAATTGTGAATCATGCTTCACATGCTACATTAAAATCATACAATAAAAGAATCCGGATTAACACATATTACACTCATAAATATGGTTTCTCACTACCACTTCCAACAGAAGTCTATGGAGAATTATACCGGATGGAATCGTTCCAGTACCTCCGGCTGCAGTACCCCGCGTCTCCACTGGTTTTGGTGGCTTCACGCTCAGAGGTAAATCCTGCCCCCTGGTTTTAAGTCATGTTCTCCATTCAAATTAATTGGAATGCCACCATAGAAGCTGTTGGTAATTTCACATTTTGCCTGTTTTTTAAACTGCCAGTATTCATTCAGTTTTAACAATTTTTGAACATAACACAAATCAACAAGCTATTGCCACTGATTCCTACGATGTCTATATCTAAGCCATGTGACTTGTCTGTTTAAACACGACCATGTGTTCACATAATGGTGTCAGATAAGAGAGAAGCAGATTGTGGGGAACAACAGATGTCAGTTGGACACACCAGAGAGCATGCAGGCACTTGGGAGAGAAGCAGACACTTAAAGCTACAGACACACATTTCTTTAACTTGACACTGCTGCTACAGTTTAAAGGCTACGTAGACATTCATTCATGTTCTTTCATGGTGATTAATGCAGTTCATAGACTTGAATTATATATCTTTCATTCATACTATCTTTCCTAGTACTCTCTTTTAACAATTCACTCCTGTTTCACCTTTTAAATATTTAAATATGATGGGATGTCCTCTGTTTTCTATGGGCTGTTGGAAGATTATTATCGGATGTCTAGTAGTTGCTGTCAAACCTAGCAACCACTTATTAACCATCTAGTAACACCCTAGACACCGCACCTAGTGACGCCCAGGATCCACCTAGTGATGCCTAGCAACCACCTTGCAACGCCCTAGCAACCACCTACTAATGTCCTAGCAACCACCTGGTGATGCCTAGTAACCACCTAGTAACACCCGATTAACCAATTAGTAATGACTAGCAACCACCTACTAATGTCCTAGCAACCACCTGGTGATGCCTAGTAACCACCTAGTAACACCCTATTAACCAACTAGTAATGACTAGCAACCACCTAGTAATGCCCTAGCAACCAGCCAGTGATGCCTAGCAACCACCTAGTAACACCCTATCAACCAATGACAACCTGACAACCACAGACCTAGCCCAGCTAGCCCACTTCACATTTTCTAAAGGAAATGTAATTTCTAGTTCAAACTTGTCATCTTATAAATGTAACCTACTTATTTGCCTGGCGAGAAAATACATTCTTTATCAAGCTACTACGATTTATTGGGATATGTGATCTTAAGATGTAACTACTGCATGTGTGCCTCTCCTTCCCGGCAGGATCATGGAAGTGAATACTGTAAAACTTTTACTGTAAGACAATTAAAAGCCGACTCACAAATAAACGCAGAGTCTCTTTTACTGGCCAGGTGTGGCTACATGTTTTGACAAATAAAGGCCGGTCTCAATTAGAAGCCGGGTACAATATGCTATGACATCACATAGTAACGACCATAGCAACGACCCGATGGAGACAACCAATCAGATCCAGCGTTGTCTCCACACTTTCTAAAGATGAACCTAAACTAATAAAGAAAGGTAAACTGGCTTACCACACAGCTCACTTTATTGATTTCTGACAGATTGATTTTCATTACATGAAGATTGATTTTTGTTAATTACCTGATTTTCGTTAACTGCAAATAAAGGTATAATATTGCTGCCATAAACCTTTGTCAGCTTTCACCCTTTCTAAGGTAGGCTAGGTAGGGCTTCTCTCTCTCTCTCTCTCTCTCTCCCTCTCTCTCTAGTGCATGAGGTTGATGCGCTGTCTCTCGGAGCGAGAGCAAATTAGTGATTCGTAATTGATATGTTATTCAATAGCCTAATATTTATACAATTAATATTCATACTGGTTTAAATACACAATTTGATAATAGGCTACGGTATTTCCCATCTTTGCTGTGCGAAAGGAATTGAAGGCCTGTCCCAGATATAGGCCGGTTGAGTTCAGCGATTGAAGCAAATAAAAGCCTGGGCTATTAATAATCTCTATAAGATTAGACTATGACATTTTGAAGAACCTTTTACCAGTCCCCGAAACTCTTTTTAAAGAGTAGGCAATCATTTTTGAAGGAACAATAGGCTATGACCAGTAGACGTCATGGGTCACAGTAAAAGGACGGTCAGAGCCTTCTCCTGAAAACCGCCTGTTGGTGAGACAGCAGTCAGCTATCGAAGATGTAGCTCACTTGACAAAAGCCAGTGAGGGTGAACCTGTGTTTGACCCCTACAGAATTTATCCAAACCTCAGCAGAAAAAATGACATTAGCAGCACTCTCCCTATGCTTCTGTCTCTGTTACATCCATTCAGCGTACCAAATAATAGATCTTGCCACAACATTTCCAACCTCTGTTTGAAAAACATCTATAAAAAGCCACTTTTACAGCCACAAGTACCAGTTCTGTGGTCGTTGTGTGTCTATGTAGAAATAAGAGAAAGGGGATCAGGGCGGACACAGCTGGCTAAATGTCCTGGTGGAAAACATTCTACCCAACAGTAAACGTCCAGTATATGGAGTGTGGCTGATGATATCAGGCCATTACATAGAGACAGACCAGTAAAGTTGAGTTTGTTTGTCTCTTGCATTCGTTCATCCCTCCCTTCCAAAGTAATTTTTTTAAAATGGAAATGTCTGTCCATCACTGACTGACTGACTCACTGACTGAGCGATGAAGTTACACCATTGGCTGGCTGAGTGTTGGAGTTTCCCTATTGGCTGATGTATCTATTTCAAATTAAAAGCCCTCTAGCGACAAGACTTTTGGCCACAATTTCACACATTGACCGTACACAGTCCAGCCACATACCAGGTTTTGACCTAGTCTTGTTCTTTATTCCCTGGAGTAGATTGTTTGGAAGCATGTCCTTCTGTTGGCCTGGGAGCTGGGCCCGACAATGTCTTCTTTGAGTTAAAAAGCCCATCTGTCAGCTGGGTGGACAGCCTATCAATGCTGCCATAAAAAAAATACAGAAAGAGGTCTAGTTGATGTGATGTCCTACCATTGCATCTTTGCCAAACCCTAGTCCTCAGGGCTGCCCTGCACTGACAGCACATCAGTAATTTAGTCTAAACTGGGATGCTTCAAACCACAACAAAAATCACATTTTAAAACCAGGGCTCATTTTGTGGTGCGAGTCCCAAACCAGCTGCCTTTACCCAGAAATAACCCAAGGATTCAATTTTAGAGCGCTTTTTTTTTAACTCCACATTTTTCTTTTCGTCTGTTTGTTTGCATCTGGCAGAAGTGGAGGTATGGGGATCGGGAAGAGCAAAGATATTCTTTAGAACATTTAGAAACCCTTCTATTTGCCAGTGAAATACATGCTTTTGTTACTTTTGAGGAGCAACTCCTGATTCGGCTCCATACTGTCTCTCTCCATACTCCTATCGCTGAGGATTTGCAGTGGCAGCGTGACTACGACGGTCGGCTTTCGGATGAGTGGATTGTAAGCCACATCAGCGTTTGGAAAAAAAAAAGTAATGTGTTTTTCACAATAAGGAGCCCCCAACATCAATTTGTCACTGTCTAAATTCAGCATTGTACGCCCTCTTTAGTTATGCTATTACAACAGAGCTCTTTGGGCATAAGAGTTTATTCCACCCCACAACCTGCTGGTAATGGTATGAGGTTGTGTTGGAGTATAGGTTAGTGGTAGGGTTGGGTACCGAACTCTGTACTTCTAAGGGTACAGGCCGAATTAAGTCGGTACTACTGAGTACAGATTCACGTTAAATCAATGGGTGACAAATGTCGGTACCTCTGGGTGAGAGACTAGTATAGTTAGAGAGAAAGAGAGAGAGAGACTACGTCACATCTTATGTGAATTGTATACTATTTACGGGGAAATATTACAGTACGGGACAGTGAATGATTCAATTAAAATTCAATGAGGCCCAGTTACTAAAAGTTCCTCCCAGCAAAGGCCCGAACCTCATAAAGTTTAAATTGCGTCTTATAGCCTACCGCTGCGTCCATCAAATAAAGTCAACAACAACATACATTTTCATATCGTTTCAACAATATTTATTGTCAATTTTCAAAGTAGGATTTACTTTACATAAATTGGTCCGTCCATTCATCTTTAAAAGTTTGGTTTTCTGTATCAACTTTCCTTATTTTGGAGCAAGCCACGCTGTCATCACTCTCTCTAGCGAACTGGCCACACAGGGTAAACAATCGATTTGATTGGCTCAGTTGAATGAAGCTATTACCGTATTAAAACGCAAATATGTGACTCATTTGGTGAATTAATTTTCCAAGTAACAACGTAATGTAACAGTCACACAATATGCAGGTGTGACACAGTGAATGACATCGCCTCTCTTGGTCCCAGACATTACTTTATACAGAAGAAGATTGTTCTATGTGTGTTGCACTCTTCCACATTAAGGTATGATCCGTCCATATCATCACAGTGACTATAATAATAACAATAGTCCTATTGTTCAACGACGGTCTGTCAGAGCTTTAAATAGTAGAACTATTTGGCATTTTATATGAACCTGCCACCACACTAAACAGGTGTCATTGACTATCACTATACATCTGCTTTTTTAACATTTACAAATAAACTACTGCTTTGTTGAGGTGGGAGCAAAAAACAAGATTAAGGCAGGTTTATCATAATATATCTCATAGTAAGATATCACATTAAAAATGTCATTTCAATACTGTATTCGATTAAATTCGAAACTGTAGGCTACACGCGTTTCGTACTATTACTTTTACACATTGTTAATCCCATTACTATCTAAATTCACAAAAGATTATTCTCTTGAGGTTAGGCCACCATCTTTATGAAATGAAATTTGAAATGAAAACGCTTCACGTCCCAAGTGATCCCCAGATTTGTCATACCTCACTGGACAAGTAGTGAAGAAACTATGTGATGCTTTGAACAAAAAACAACGGCTCCACACTCAAAGTCCAAGTGTTTTATTTATCAAGTGCACAGTATAACACAGGGTCATTCTGAACAGTGACATTCTTAAGACAAGGCAAACAGCAACTATGTAACAAGCATAGAAAAATATGAAGTTATTCCTTCCTCCTCACAGGTAGCCCTCCTGTGGACTGGTGAGACAGCTGTCGAATATTGTGTTAACCTGCACAAACAACTAATTAAACTAAACTAAACTGACACTAAAAGCATGGCATTCACAGGTTAAGGAGACACAAACGCAGCCAGTGTACATCCCTTGTCAGTCCTTAGAGATGATGTCATGATTAAAGTGTTCTCTCTTCCTCTCCTAGTCTCTCCTAGTCTCTCCTAGTCTCTCACCTAGGTAACAAGGTCCATACCAGATGACTGGGGGGTGATAAAGGACCTCAGGTGAAAACACTGACATCAACCTAGATGGCTGGGACCCTTCCCAGTCCTGCTGACCACTGCCACCACACTCAAGGTAGCTGAGAGGCCGACGTGGATCCAAGACGCCTAGGCTGGATCCTAGGCTGCGGCCTCAAATGGTCTAGGTGTTATATTTTTGGTTACCAGGTTGATTGTTCCTCCACTATTATGGTTTTAACTCAAGTCAAGCTTGTTCAAAATCACACCAGTCCATCCAGATATGTAGGAAATCCAGTCAGGTCAAAACCATAAAAAAGGTAAACATGACTTCCAGGCCATATGAATAGTTTGTTTAAATACAGTCCAGACATATATATCATTGTCTGTTATTATATCCTATATTTTGAATTATGATGGTGATACTTTACTTGTTATATGCCAGGTTACATGTAAACGTATATTCTATACTATATTATTATTTTTGTTTGGTCATTTTTAACATTATTTTTCATTTTTAATCTTTTACCATGTCTTTTGTATTATTGTACTGTTTAGTTTCATTGTGTTATCCTGTTGTTTGATTTGTTGTACGGTTGTTGGGGAGTGTAATAGAAAAATCCACTCTGACTCTATGATGAACTAATGTAACCTCTCTTCTGTGTTCAGAAGTAACTCATGTTGAAAGAATATGTTTTACCTTCTATGCATGTTCCTGTGTAGATAATCACATGGATATTTACACAAAATACTGAAGCAGCCATAACGTTCCCAGAGTCTTCCCTCAAGGCGAAGCCCGAGTTGTGTGTGTGTGTGTGTGTGTGTGTGTGTGTGCACCACTATAAAGCTGTATGCTTTTCCCAGTTCGGGGCTCTTCTCAGTGAACTGCATTCAGAGAGTATGCATATATTAAAAGCTTAATTAATAAGTGATATTTTTTTAAACAGCTGCTCTTTTTCACATTTGTTTGAGTGTGCAATGGTCTGACAGCAGAGTGTAATTCAGTGATATGTATGAATGTGTATCTAAAGTTACCTTGATCTCTACTTGGTGGCTCCTCAGCCTCTGTCTCCCTGTTCCTCAGGTCAGCCTTGCTCTCCTGTAGGTGTCTTTTGGTGATTTCCCAGGTGCGGATCTTGTCTCTCCAGCTGAAAGTAGTTTCTTTCCTCCCTCCCTGTCCAGCTCCTCTCGAAGGCGTACAATGTTCTCCTCCAGCTACCAGAGAAATTCATTTTAGTGTGTAGGTCTGTGTTCTCAGGTCACATTTAATTGGACTCTACCGCCTCACTTCTGTTAGTGTACCGACCGGACTGAGCTGTGCATCTCTCTCCCCATAGATCAGAATGAGCCTCTAAGCATCACCACAACCTGTACATCATTTAATGCATTTATAGCGCCGTTCTGAGTACCCAAGGTCACTTTACATACACACACAGTGAGGCAATCTGAGTCCTGGGACTCAGATTTGAGAAGCGGCTCTTAATTCAGGCCAGCGTCCTCCCATGATCCGGAGATCCACCTCGACATTCATCCATCCATCCATCCAGACATACACACACACACGGTGTTTGGACGGTGGGAGGAAACCGGAGTAAACCCGCGCAGACACGGGGAGAACATGCAAACTCCACACAGGAAGGACCTGGGCGGCCGGGGACTCGAACCCAGGACCTTCTTGCTGTGAGGCGACAGTGCTAACCACTGCACCACCGTGCTGCCCAATCACAACTTCATTCTCTGGAGAAAGAAGGAGCTTGTTTCTCTGTTCTACCAAATGAAATCTGACTGTCAAAAGTTCTACACTGAACCATTAGGACGCTGGTTTGTTTAAGCAGTAAATAACTGTCTAAATATCATAGCTTGTAGTTAGCTCCACCTCCCCCAAATGTATTAGGATAGATTACAGACATAGATATTTATCAAAATTAATAGTATTTTAACTCCCCTGTAAATTATTGAATTTGTCATAATGGAACAATCTGGGTTTGTGTTCAGCAGCAGTCCTGCACATTTGGTGTTTAACACACTGACCATTTGAACACGTCTCTAATGTAAAACACAATGACATTCACTCAATCCTGTGGAATTATATCCTACAAGGCTGCTCTTCTAGTGTTTGAACGCAGATACGACCATGATGTTTCTGTTTCTACTGTCAGGTCAACAACAAGTTTTCAGGAAGGTTATTCAATCTCTAGTCTAATTCAGTACAGATCTCCTGCTTATCAGACAGAATAACACTGGCTGTAAAGGTACTCAACCAGCTTTAAGTTGAAGTTTAAATGAGTCTTAACTCCTACACCTGCAGGGCAAACTGCACTGTTGAAGAAGTGTTCATGACCAGCCATTGGCTAGAGATGTTTAGGTCTAATAGTGGGTCTGAGCATTTTATTACATAGTACATGAAAATATACATCAAAATATGAAATGATGCTCCTTAGTAAATTGAAAAGGAATCACATTTTAAACTTGGAATTGAAGGTAGGGGTTATTTGGACAGATCATAATTCTAAATTGATTTCCTGTGTTCATAGAGGAAATAGATATATTTTCATTTTAGGTAAACACCAATCGAGATAGTCTGACAGACAAACATATTGCCCAACAGTGTGGTAAAACTGTGCGGATGTAACGAGGCCCAACAGGTTCATTGGACTCCATGCTGAAATGAGTAAAGGTAGTAATGCTCAGTTAGTATATGACTCCCTCTAGTGGTCAAACGCAGACATAGCCTACAGCTCATGATAATACATCATCTGATTGATCACAGCGGTTACAAATCTCACCATAAATGTAATCTGTGTTTTTAATATAAATTACATAAATCAGACGTACTCTGAGATTACAAAACTCAGCAAAAGAGAAAACTGGTCCACGGTACGTTTGGGACAAGAAAACTAAATTACTTTATTTGCTGTGTCAGTTACTAGAAATAAAAATGTTGCTGAGCGCCTCCTGCAGGCTGTCATGTGTCATTTATTTATTATAACTAGTTGTGCAAATGTTTAGTCATACAATCTTTTCATATTTTATTCAGGCAGTGTATTTAGTGTTGTAATGTTTTGTTTTGTTTTCATTGCAGGCATGTTTAAATAAGTTTAATTTTATCATTCCGTAGTAAATTCATTGTCAGGACACCTCAGTAAATATCTTTATACCGAGACACACAAACCACGAAAGCTGTGGGAGCTTCTCAAGTCTTTCAACTTGTCACGTTAATACTAGTCCAGTGAGTAAAGATCTACTGTATGTTTAAA
>OMKK01089624.1:0-11481 GCA_900302305.1 Polymixia japonica
GAGGCAGCCGGGTTAACGATGACGGTTGGAATACTTTCCCTCTGCATTCACACAGCAGTGCACTGTGACTCAGGTCATCTGCTGCTGCTGATAAACATGTTTTCGCCCAGTCTAGCGCAGTTGAAAAAAGCTGTTTAAAAGCACAGTTTAACACAAAATTAGACTCGGATTGAGAAGCAGCGACAGCACGCCAATGTCCTTTCACATCCGGAGGATGTAGTAGGGTTATACGGGTGACACTATATTACCTAAGATACTGTACCTTAGAACAGGATACAGATCATTCTTACAAGTTTCCAGTGTGCGTTGTCACTGAAAAACCCAATGGCCCCTTGGTACATCTGGAAGTTCACTGACCCGAGTGTGTGTCTGCTCTGTTGCTCTGTTGAGCCATGCAGAACCACACCCAGTGTGTAGTGGTTTATACAGAACAGGTTGGCTTTGGAGAGGCAGCGTAATACTCCATTGCCTGTGAAAAGGCCTTTGTTATTGAATACATACTGATATTACAGAATTATGACAAATGTGACTTATTTCTCCGCAGGCTTCATATACATCTTCCACTGTGCCCAACTATCAGCTGATTGTTACATGTAGCCATTAGCAGGATAGGGAAAGTAGGGATAAATTATACACATAAACTCAAATACACCAAAATATATATGTGGTTCTTCCTGCTCCATTTGCTTGTCATGGTGAGATGAGAGATTTATCGTGGAAGAAATTAAAGGCAAAGTTGCATCAGGCCAGGGGGAACACAGGGAAACCAGAGGGAGAGTGACAGCGAGAGACACCGACAGGGCGAGGTACACAGAGAGAGACTGAGATAAGAGAGGGCACAGAGAGACAAGATACAGAGAGGGCACAGAGAGACATTAACAAACACGGAGAAGAAGACATACAGAAAAGGTGAGGGCAAGGGACAGTAGGGCGACACTAGGGTGATAAGATGACAAAGAACAATGAATTTAAAACCACACAGGGCAAAACCATGAAAAGAACAGACCAACTAAAACAAAACAAGGCAAAACTGAATTAACTAAAAGCCACGCAGGGCTCAATCATGACACCGTGAAGCAGCAAATATGCTAAACACCTCAGCAGAGAAGCAATAATTACTCAAAGCTGTGCAATGTAACAATTGTTTTTCAATGTGCTTGTCACTTCAGCTATGCTGTAGTGCTACTTCAATGGGTTTTACATTTTACTGTCAAATTAGATCTGACAATTTAATTTATAATTTTGAGTTCGTTATGGTACTTGCTGGGTTTTTATCTCCTTCGTTGGGAGTTGTAAACATATTGGACAGGACATCGCTAGTGACTGTGCTCCACCTCTGTGAAGTGCAACATATTAGAAATTTGGGAAGGGGTGTGTGGTATATGTGGTATAAGATATGCTGAGAGGGAATATTTGAAGTTACTGTGTGTGTGTGTGTGTGTGTGTGTGTGTGTGTGTGTGTGTGTGTGTGTGTGTGCACATGTATTATTGGCTTACATCTGGATTGATGTGTTCGTCTTTCTGGTAGAGCCGCAACATTCTTTACTTCTTTGGGTCTTTACCTACGCAAGAATGATTAAATAAAACTAACCCTTTTGTCAGCACTGGGAATGGGAAAAAAAAAAAACATTTTGAGAAAAGGAGCTTTCTGGCCCGGGATTTTCAACCAGACAGGCCCACAACCTCGCAGAAAATCTAAAAAGCAGGCAGGACATCGGGAGAAGTCCCAAATATCCCAATGGCTAATTCAGGACTGTAGACGGCTAGTAGTCCTCCTCCTAATTAATGTTTCAACAACATTTTTTCATATTGCACAGCGATAGGTGATGATAGGTGCCATCACACGGCACGTTCCCATACTCCTTGGAGACGGAACAGTAGCTCACTGTCTCCAATTTGGACTGTTGAAAGCCAACATTGTTTTCAGTCAGGGTTTTACCACACACATTTGATGCACGGGCTACTCTTTTTAAATGGTGAGTAAAACATTTTTCCCCCAATGGCCTATAGTAAAGTAGCCTAATACTAGTTCCTGTCACAGCCGGTTAGAGGATAGGACCCAAATGCAGACGACAGACGAGGTTCTACAGTTCACAGACCCGAACGGGCATTTATTTCCTGAAACAGGAACACCACAGAACACACTGGAACATGGTAACATGGACACTCGGAAGCTGAAACACAAGAAACAATAACCCTGAACATACAGGGAACATCAACACACGGAACACTGGGGGAATCTGAAACAATGACAAAACACAGAGCAAACAAGCATAAGGACCAGATTAAGGAAGACTCAACACTAGAAAATACAATACATACAACAACACGGAAGACAACCCACATACCTGAAACAATGTCCCGACAAAGACTAACTGGGAAGACAAGACTAATATACACAGGGAGGTGATTACAATGAGACACACCTGGCAGGACTCTGGACTGAACAGGGAAACAAGACGTAGAACTACAGTTAACAGAACAGTGAACCAAACACATAGAAACACATAGAAATACAATAACTAGACACTGAACAGAAAACATGACCAAAACAAGAAACCACCAAGACAAGACAACATGCGGCACACGGAGGGGGGAACCAGAGGCAGACAAACCCAACGAACGGAAAGCCACGCAGGGCACAACAAGGAAAATAATAAACCAAAACCCAAACAAGAACACAAACAGTCACCACGGGCTGGACCATGACAGTTCCATAATTTAATCTGACAAGTCTGCAAGTCAGAGTGGTACTTCAAATTAGTTGTATCAAAAGGGTAAATGGGTAAAAAAAGATCCCTGTGAAAGGCAGCTTGTAGAGGATACATTGGGTGCTTTAAGTAGGAAGTTGAGATTTCTCCACTACAACCCGTCTGTCAGGTATTCCAGTGGCCTGAAATGTTCCAGAATGTGGGCATTTATTTCCACCTTTCAACAAGGTGGTTGACATGGACTGATATGTGCAGCTCAGGACGGCAGGATTTGAATCTCAGGTTGAAGCCCACTAGCCTCTAGTGGCCAGATCATGGAACTGGAGCTGGTGCCAAAAAACCTGTATTCCCATTGACGGCCATTCAAAAGTAGCTATTTATTATGGTGAAATTATATGGTTTCATTTATTTATTTATACCACACTGTTGTTGATTGTGCATTTTGATGCATTTCAGCTCTCGTGTTTGGGCGACGCTTGTTACTGAGTAGGTTGCAAATGATAATGCTGTTATGGTTTGAACCGGGGAGGACCCAAATGTAGACAGAGGCAGATAAAGCTGACAAAGGCCGAAACAAACAAACAGGGAACTCCAAAACCCATATGACGTGAATACTGAACACTGAAAACACTGAACAACTGAAACACTGAACACTGATACATCAGAACAACTGAAACACTGAACACTGGTGCATCAGAACAGCTGAAAGCAGGACGTAGAACTAAAAGTAATAGAGCAGGGAACATAGACTCACAACATCTAGAACTGAACAGACAACAACAAAACCAGGAACACCCAGGACAAGACAACAGGAGGCACGAGGGGGGGAGAAACAGGAGGCAGAAGGAACCTGGGGGAAACACCGAATAACACAAAAGAACTCAAAGCCACGCAGGGCACAAGAAAATAACAGAACCTAAAACCAAAACTAGAACTTAAGGCCTCAACGGGCTGAACCATGACAAATGCGACATAAAAGCAACCTTAAGTGTGATTCATCGTTATCGGGAAACGACGAGGCTTGTCTAAACACAGTAGTTTGTTTTCCTTACTGTTACATATTAAATTAAAAAAGAGACGTGCTGTGGGAATCCAGCGACCAGTCATCGGCGCTGTCCGAGGCGGCCGAACCGCCGGCGGAGAGGAGCTCGTCCTCGGATGGGAGATCGCCTCCGACGAAGGAGGCCTGGCCGGGCCGGGAGCTCATCATGTGGGAGAGCGGAGCAGCTGTGGCAGTCCCCGGTGTCGAGGGCTCTAGCGGCGTGGGACTCGCTCAGGCACCGGTAGCAGACGCCATGGGTATCCATGGCATCCAGCCTCGGCGGGCAGGAGCCACAGGTGCGGGGGGGTGGCCCTGAAAAGGGCCCTTTGGGTGCGACGCCGTTGTCGTTCAATGAGGAGGTGAAGAGAAGAGTTTCTTTAGCGGAGAGGAGAAGGTGCTTCGAAGCAAGATCCTCATCTGAAAGGAACGAAAGGGTGAGTACAAGCTCAACGGCATCTTATATAGGCTGGCAGGAGGGCGGGGCCCTGGTTAGTGATTGGTGCATTGTAAAATTCTTTCAGCTGAAGCAAGATGCAAGATGCAAAGCCCGCACTAAATATAACCAGATCACGGTAATCATGTAGAATCAACCAAAAATAGAGGTTTCAAACCAGACATATTACCGTATACAAACGACATAACAGCATCATACATTTAAAACTAGAATAAAGTCATGTAGGCCGAATGTAAATATTAGTTACCTCCACTTTTGTGTACAAATCCATATTTTGTGGAGTCTCTGAGATGGGATGTTTTATTCTTTTCCATTACCATTTTTATGGGTGTGATATTGGCCTCTCGCCAAAAGGCTACTTGGACCTCTGCGCTGTCCTGCAAAAACAAATGGGCATGGTCAAAAGGAGTGGTCAACAACATACACAGAAAGATAACTACTGAAAAATACTGTGTGAATACTTTCTGGAAGTTCACGAAACCAAATATTAAAAGTTAAATCAATCACTTCTAAGAATAGAATACAGAATAAAGAATAGTAGTCTAGTATTTTGAATAATTCTTTACCTCATTTATTTTTATATTTCTCAGGGGTTATGCTCCTGTAGATTCCATCTAACTGATAAAAACTGAGAACGTGAGACACTGCATGGGAAACGTTGACCGTGGAGTTAAGCATCTGTGGCATCATTTGTCTTCTTGGAGGTCTGCTACTTTAGGGATGAGAGAAAAAAGATAAGATAGAACTTTATCAATCGATTTACCTAATGAAGTTATGCTCAACTCTTAGAAAGGTTAAAAATGGGCACTTAAGAGGCTGTTGGGCTGATCAGTTGAATGGGGTTTTAAACCCAGACTTTTGGATTGATTAGGTGTCCTCACTAACCACTGTGCCACTGTGGGTGTAATGATGGCTGTTATAGTTAGTAGTGGGCTTATATAATGAAGTTGCCACAATATGAAATGCATTTGCCTATGTGTTTGACATTGCAATTGTTGGTATACACACCCTGACTAGATTTAACAGTTATTCTTGATTGACTGGGAGTGTATATTATGCAATACCATATTTAATTATGCTACACATTCATTTAATGGAACTAGGTGTCGTCACTAGGTTTAACGGGGCACTTGGGGTGATATTCTTAACTGGAGTGAGGGGAAGGGGGGTCCAGAAGCTTGGTACACTATAGTGTTACACTGACAAACTCTTAAAACTCCATTAATTCTATCGGCATAAAAAATAACTAATACACATATCAGACAACATCCAACTACAGATATAAAAATACAATAAGTGCAATACTAAATGTAAAACAAGTTTTAAATCTCACAAACTGGGAAAGCAAATTAGCTATATTAGAAAAGGAAAAAGGACACAGGACAATAAATTCAAATCTATACAAGGCAAATGTATAGATATCAAACAATAGATGGAAGGCTGACGGAAGAACTATAAAAATGGTTTCATATCAAACTCTTGATTTAGTCCATTGGGGAGCCATTGTGTTAAGGGCATATATATGAAAAGTTTAACGTTGTAGAAGCTATCATTTGTGATTGCCACCCCTAGGGTTTTTTTCAACCTTTTCAATACCCATGTATCTAAGAGAACTGATGTTATGACCTGCTTTTTTTTTAAATGTGCTGCCAGAGGATTTTGTTCAGGGGTCTACATGTATGACCTACATAAGCCATCCCAGGAAGATGCTTAATAAGATAATCAATGAATGATTCCATGTATCCTGAGCTCTTTGCCACTGTGGATGTGTGTATGTTTTACACTTGTGAGTGTGAGTGCAGTGGCCACATCTGTAATTACCGTTGCGAATGTTATTCAGAAATGTGTGTCTGTTTGCAGGTATGATTTATGTATTATGATTTAACTAATGCGTCGGTTAAATTGGGATTTCGTTTGAAAAACAGAAGACAGGGGACCTTTAAAGATGTTACGTGTGTGCAGATAGTGAGGTGAAGACCCAAACACAGGACAGCAGGCAGGTTGATGATCAAACACCAGAAGGGAATTTATTTCCAAGACACGGAGAAGCTACAGTAAACACATCGAACAGAAGACACATCTACAAAGCACATATAGCAAGGACACCTACCGAACAGAAGACAATGGACCGTCAAAGACTGACTGGGGGAACAAGACACTAGGTGATTACAAATGAGACACAGCAGGGCAGACTAAGACTAGACTAGGAAAACACTGGACGTAGAACTAAAGGAAACAGACCAGGGAACCTAATACACAGAAATACAAAACCTAGATACTGAACAGAAAACATGATCAAAACAAGATGCAGCCAAACACCAAGGTAGAAGGGACACAGGGAAACCACAGAGAGAGACAGAGAGAGGGCAAAGATTGACGGAGAGAGGGCAAATAGAAACAAGGAGGGCAAAGTGAGAACTAACAGAGAGAGAGACAGATACGGATAGACACCAGAGAAAGCAGAGATAGACTCAGAGGGTACAGAGAGAGGCAGAGAAACACCAGGAGATCCAGAAAAGCAGAAGCAAAGGACAGATAGACACGGGGAGAACCAAGACTAAGAAAACACTACACGGAGGGAACAAGATAACAAAATGAACTTAAAACCACGCAGGGCAAAAACAAGACAGGAACCAAAATGAACTATTGTTAACCAAGGCAGAGCAGAGTAACTAAAAGCCACGCAGGGCACAATCATGAAAACAACAGAACTAAAACCAAAGCAGGCAGACAAACCTAACAAAAGATGGTTTTCAGTTTGGGGTCTGAGTCACCTATGTGCCAATGTTTTTTGAATAGTTTTTTTCCCAACTCAAACCCAATGGGTGAGTACCTGGTGAAACATAGTGGAGAGTTGTCTTTTTTATTTTGTTTTGGTTGTAGGCTCTACACATTCAGAATGTGTAGTCATTTTAAAACAATCTACTGCCTTGTTACTCTGTTTTGTGACCCCGGTCAGTGAATCAGTAAGGTCAGTGACGTGTCTATTGTAACGTGCATCAACTATTCATGACAAAGTATGTATGTATAATCTATTGTAATATTGCAGATTCCTTTTATATACTTATTTATATACCTGCATATAACCCACTTGCATATCTATACATACTATATCTTCACCTGTACATATCCCTTACTAGTTATACCGCTGGCCAGTATGACTACTCGCATAGCGTCCCTAACCATATCACTGTACATAACACTATAACTACTCAGTAGCACTCACTTATATCTAATCTAATTTAATCACCTGTACATTGTATATTTGCATTTACTGTTACATTTGCACTCTGGTTGGATGTCAAACTTATTTTCGTTGTACTGTACTTGTGCTGTATAATGACAATAAATGTGAATCTAATCTAATCTAAGATTGCATATATTTCTGATTAGCAAATTGAATGAATTGAAGGCCTCGATTGTAGCACTCAAATTGCCTACACTGATTTGACAGTGGTCTAATTGTGGACCTGCCCAATTTATGATCTATACAGGCTACTGTATATCCCCACCCTCTGACATGTTGGTTGTACCTGATGAAGACCAGTTTGGTCGTATCATTAAAACACAGCTGAACACCGGAGATATTTCCTTTGTCTTCTGTTTTCTTCTGTCTTATATTTTCTATTTGTATACTGCACCTGTGAACTGACCTGGATGTGTAAGCTTTCACTCCTACTGCATAAAAAAATAACTACTGCATGGGAGCATGTTGCACCTATGCTGAGTGTGTGTGTGTGTGTTTGGGCAACGCATTTAAGTTATTTGAATTTGACAGAGGTCGCATTTGAGTAAATCAGCAATGAAAACCAAAGCTATAAATTAATCATAGGCTAAAAGGTTATTCTCCTTTTGGCAACACAGCACCCTCTACACAAAATGTCTTCCCACATGCATATTTGACCCCAAACCTGCAGCGTGTTGGTGGGGTTTCCACCAAGGAGGTTCTTCCGCCTATTAGCTAGCAGTGTTAAGCTAACAAGCATGGTTCCACCAAGGAGGTTCTTCCACCTATTAGCTAGCAGTGTTAAGCTAACAAGTATGGAGCTAATGCTATGTCAGCTAGCTAGCTAACATAACATTGTTGTAAAAATAAGATAGCTAAGCAGCGCTACTGTTAACAATCTATCACTTTTTTTTTTTAATAAGATATTATGAAGTTAGGCTATCATGAGCCAATCATATCTTACCTCCAAATGTCATCTGTCCTTACTATGGCCAAGTCTCTTTACCTCGAAGGTGTCTGGCTAGTAGACTTTGTTGTGTCACTGCTGCCCTTTGCCTTATAGGGTGTTTTTTCCACACGACTCCGATGCAGGGACACAGCCAATCAAAGTAAAAGTTTTAATTTTTAAATTCAAATGCAGCAGAGTTTTTTTTTCTCCCGGGGGAGCGTGAGGCAGGCGGGGCAGGCTTGGTGCTTCCAGCCGAGGCAGAAGAAGCAACTTTCGTGGCCGTCCGTCGGTGGGATGGACGCGGTACAGTAGATACAATTCTTGGTCGAGGACATCTTATTGCTGCAACACCGGATGGTGAAACGAAGTTCGCAGAGTAATCCGTTCTCAAGGTGGCTGAGTGAAAAAAGGAGAGGAGCACTGGGGTTTTATAGGGGGAGGGTGCTGCGCAGCGGCTACCCCCGATTGGGCAGTGAGTACAAAATTCTTCTCAGGAGCCAAGGCGGAGCCTCGAGGGATAAACCAATAGCGAAGCCCGTTAGAGGGCGGAGCACTTACTCATAGAACTGGAGTTACATCCAGGTAACTATTTTTTTTTTGTTTTTTTTGTTTTTTGTTTATGGATGCATACATCTCCTTAGTGCTCTGTGTAATGCTTATCAGTTTGATTTTGGCACAACTCACTAAATACAGAAATAGAAAATCAGTATTAACTTTTCAATTTTACATTTTCTTGACTTTCTGAATTGAAACTGAAAATTGGTTTAAAGTTTTAAAATCCATTATTTTTCCATTTTGATTCTCATTGAAAACAGACATGGATCGATCAATTTTTCGTTTTTGTCCATAGTTTATGCCTTGCATACTCCTCATAATGTGGAGAGCTTGTCTGCCTGGCAGTGCCATCTCTGCCATCTCTCTTTGTGGTGTAGACTGAGTCACAGATACAACCCAGCAGTCTGGGTTGCCAGGTCTTGCTCCAGTAGGGATGAACTGTACATTAAAACTGTACATTAGATTTTTTTGTTAAAGAAAGGCTATGCCGCATTTGCATGTTAATATGAACCAGATAAATTGTGTTTCATGAAATTTAAGCCGATACAGTGGTCACTACCAGGGGTTTTCCTATGATCCAGCAATGAATACACATCAGAAAGTTATTTATGAATTCTAGCCTTTTCCCTGATGTGATGTCCACATATATTGCAGCAGATCATACCGAGATATCTTAAATGACATGGGCAGAAATCCTGATATTCTTGAACATGGTATTCATGAAAATCAAATATGGATTTGAGATTTGTCCGGACACAGCTACTGTACATCAGAAACTACCCAGATAAAGATATGATCCAGATTCTTTGAAAAGTAACATAAATTATATATTTGGATACATTACGTGGTTGGATTTGAAATAAGACTATTGCTGTGCCCTGTATATGTGCATATCAGAAAAATATTCAAATGAAAATATGACCAAAAGCCGTATTTGCACTGAATATTACACCATATTTGCTTATATTACGAAATGTGCTGATATGCTACAGATAGGGTCTGTGTTCTGGTCAAAATAATGAGCCCATATACAGCATAAGGTCATATTCGGACATTAAACATGACGTGCAACATTTTTGATGCATCTGAGCATATTCCTATGAGCAAAATACTGACTCAGTATTGTCCAGGACATGGTGCATATTGACAAAACCTCTCATATCCTCAAATATGATCCAGATTCTTCCTAGAAAAATAGTCATCAGTGATATCTCTGGATTCATGTTTTTTTTACCCAGTGTACACTTCAAGTGCAAAAAATATTTTACAGAAATGTAGATTGCCATAGTTTGTTTATACTTCAGAAGTATATGTAGACAATGCCCTGACATTAATGGAAGTGAAATAGGAGGTTATCAACCGGGAGGAACGGTGGTGTTGATAACGGGCGCAGTGTCACGGTTCATAGGGAAGGGGTAAGGGGTAGAGGGAGTAGGACCCAAAAGCAGACTACGGGGCAGGTTTTAGGGGAACAGAAGGCTCAACAGCCACTTTATTCACACACGACGGAACAAGACAAGAATCTCCTACACAGGAGACACGACCAGAATCAAACTCCGAAACTCCCTGAGCCGCTCAACACTGAGCCTCAGGGGGTTTCTGGGAAGAACGGCGACAATCTGAAACACAAACCATAACCAGATTCTGAAACACAGACACGACAGGAACACAGAACATGTGAACTGAGACACAAAACGAGGCACAAGATTCAAAACATACCTGGCTGAACATAAGACACACTGAACACTACAATGAACACAGCACGACTAATAAACACCCAAAGCAAACATGACTAACAACCAACCTACACTGAACAAGGCACAAGCAGACTGAGACAAAAACCTAAAGCACACTTAACAATGACACACAAGATACAATACATACAACAGAACCCCACCGGGGAGATAAACAAACTCACACAGAACATTCAATTGACACAGACTAAATACGAACAAGGAACTAACCAAACTAACCAAACTCACAAGAACACACAACATCACCCACATACCTGAAACAATGACCCGACAAAACAGACTGGGGAGGACAAGACTAAATACACTGGGAGGTGATTACAACGAGACACACCTGGGAGGACTCAGGACTAGACAGGGAAACAAGACAGAACTACAACACCCAGACACACAGGACTACAAAACCAAGACACAGACAAGACCAGCCAAGCACACAAGAACACCAACAGAAAGCCACGCAGGGCACAACCAAGAAAGTAACAAACACACAAGAAACCACAACAAGAAAAACTAAAAGCCACACAGGGCAACACGGAAAAATAACACAAACTCAACCCAAGAGGTCCTGACACGCAGCAGAGGTTGTCAGTTTACTCATAGATGCACGGTATGGAGGTAAGGCTGTTGAAACTTAGCATGTTCTACTAAAGTGAAATATCCCTTTAATGACAAGGGATACACTGATAAACAGAAATATACTATGCAGCGATTTTGTCAAAGGTGCTATCTGTAAGATCAGCTCACTCACTCATACACACACACACGTGCACGCGCGCACACACAAATTCACGAT